>JAYMFT010080352.1:0-14308 GCA_038088735.1 Panulirus argus | reverse complement strand
TTTAGTCGCCTTTTACGACACGCAGGGAATACGTGGGAAGTATTCTTTCTCCCCTATCCCCAGGGATATATATATTTATATATATATATATATATATATATATTATTTTCATTATCATACTTGATCGCCATTTTCAGCGTCAGCAAAGTAACGCCAGGAAACAGACGAAGAAAGACCCATCCACTCATATACAAACATATATGCATACACGAACATACACGTACATATACATATATATACATATATACATACATATACATACACATACATATACATATATACACACATATATTCATACTTGCTCACCTTCATCCATTCCCGGTGCCACCCCGCCCCACAGGAAAGAGCATCACCACTCCCTGCTTCTGAAAGTTAGTGCCAGGAAACATATATATATCTAGGAGCAAGTCAAGGAACATCAGTCTAAAATCCATAATAATATAAAAAATTCCTGTACATACTTCTTTCTCCTTTATATCCAACTAAGACTTCCTTCAACTGAGATCCATAATCACATAAAAACATAAAGCTCTTTCACTCACTGTCCTATGCATACTATGAAATAATTACTGCATCATTATTCCTAATATTTTAGCGATGCAAAGTCCAGACTGTTAAAAAATACATTTAAACTATACCTCAAAATATTTGTACTATTCAGATAATTAGAATAGCTTAACCTTAAATATGCAAAAAGTTATATTATTTAGCAAACCTAAAACTTGCCTCATTCTGATATAGGGTAGCTTGACTTGTTGATGATGTGAGTTGCATGTATAAGTGTGAACAACGACTTGTGAAGTGATTCCGTATATCTTTCTCTCTCTCATCAGAAGCACAGTCTATACCAAGCACTTCACCCACCTAAAAATACAATCAAATGTTGATATAGAAATATAATGTGCCATTCATAACATATATAATGAGTTTTGGATAGATACATCATTAAATATAATAATCATAACTACATAAGAATTTCCATTATCATCATTAATTTTATTATCATTATCATTTCTATTAAAACAAATTTGCCATTTTCTGCATCAGTGAGGTATGATTATCATCATTACATAACCCAAGGACCCCTTCCTCTGAAGGTGCTCCTATAGCTTTAAGGATGTGCCACATCCAGTAGCAGGGAAGTAATGGACTACCTTTGAATCAAGAAGTTCTTAGACGAGAGCTTACTATCTTTGTAAGCTGACAATGATACAGCCTCATCAAAAGTGACTTTTCACTCATGGTGTGGCCTCAAGCAGGAAGTGCAGTAACATCATGACTTTCCACTGACAATTTACATTTTACTTCTATAAACATTCCAATTAAGTAGCACCAAGAGATGCATAAACTGCAAAAAGTGATACAGTGTAAGGATCATGATCCAATGCTGAGGCTAAACGAGAAGCTTGCATTAAATTGCAAGAATTTACTTCTAGCAGTTATCCACAGGAAGGTTACTGCTACAGGTATACCCCACACAATGACAACTTATTTGTCTGAGTTTTGACATCACATAACTTGTTCATTAGTGAGGCTATTCACTGAACAGATGGCTAGAACTTGTTAAAAAAAGGATTTTGAACATGTAACTTAGTAAAGCTCAGTCTATCGAAAAATAAAAATAAAATTCTTCAAACCTTTTATAAATACTGTTAAAGAGAACAATATTAAAATACCATACACTATAGATCATACTGCATTATTACTGCACTGAGGTCCTTTTTTTTTTTTTTTTTTTTTGCATAAATCATTAAACACATTTATGTGTTTATTCTGTTGCACCAAAATACAAGAAAAACAGAGAACATGATTAAGCTCATAAAATACAGTAGTTACTGTACTTAACACAAAAACATCAAAAGTTTTCATCTGAATGCAGAATGAAAACATATAAAAGTGGTGATAAAAGTAAAAACATGTTAAATTAGAGAAACTAAGAGAATAACAAATAAATCATAGTAAACAACAGTGAACATCATGTACAATACTGTCTGTCATAATATGCCTATATGTATGTTAAATTGCAACTGACATATATTAGACAATTTCAAACAGTATTTTAGTTACGGTTTTCTGAGTTGTTATCTGTAAACCAAAGTCAAAAAAGGCTTATGAGGTATCTACCTACCTATCTGTGATATGCTATAATATGTTAGAAGAGATTCTACTTGTGGATATGTGGATACAACAACATTAACTTATATTCAATAAATTGCTGTAGTATTGTCTAAAAATGAGAAATACAAGTCTTTAAACCTTGTGTAACTGCCAATAAAAGAATATAATGCTGAAAATTTGGTAAACAACCACACTAACATACATTTGTGAAGATTCTTCCCTTACCAACATCTCTCCAGGTTATGTCAACACACCACTGCTGGGAAAGATGATCCTTCTATATGTAGTGCCTGAAGGTCTATATTTGCCTGTCCATCTACTATGGAAATACAACCTTAATGACAATATACATTCCAGGTTGGAAATCTTCACAAATTGTCCAGCACAGTACTAAATTCACTGTTTTTATCCAGACTAGTTCAGCTCCTTCTCTGGAGAATAGAAACATGGGGGAAGGGGGGGGGGCTTACATTTGTAAGGATATATTTGCAGAACAAATCCTATTACTGTTCTTGCTTATGGTGGGGATATCATATGTTCGGTAGCATGGTACAACCCTAAAAGTCAGATGACAATCTACTACCTCTTGAACATTGTTAAAAAATAAAACCAAGAACATGAGCATATTAATTGTAATATCTTATGAAACCCTATTATATGCCTTCTCCAGATCCATAAATGTCACATACAAATCCCCTTCTGAAACCTCTCTGCTCCTACCAAATCTGATGCTCTGTACATTCCTTCACCCTCTCAATCAATACCCTCCAATACAACTTACCAGGTATATTCAATAAACTTATACCTACTAGTTTGAATGCTAACCTTTATCCCTCTTGCATTTATACAATGGGACTGTACATGCATTCCTCCAATCCTCAGGCACTTCCCAATGATCCATATATACAATGAAAATCCTTAACACCCAACTGACTGCACAGTCACACCCCTTTCTGTTCCAAACGCTTCCTCGATGATGTGAGATATGGTTAACGTAAAAAAAAAAATCAACTTTCATGTTGTTTTATTCAATTAAGGATGGTTTCTGCAATGTTGTTGATAGAATAAATCTGAAATGAAACTGAAGAGGTTGACTAAAAAGTGTGGTGACTAATGCACTGAAAGCTAATCTTTTATACATAAAATAATAACTGATGCCTGAATCTTTTTCAGTGTTGTTTAACTTATATATTTACCATGTGACTCTGCTGCCAGCGAGAGGGAGGGCCCAGGCAGTGCAATAATGGTCCCCTTCAAGACCCCTGCAAATTCAAGGCATACTTCTCTGACTACATCTTATTGTTAGACTCTGCCACCAGTGAGCGGAATGGCTCTGGTGGTAGTGTAATGGCCCCTCCCAATACCCTTAGCTAACTCAAGGAATATCCTGTCACCTACCCTTAGAGCAACCCATTTGGTAGTAGGCTGTTGACAACAGCCACCCAGGGTGGTATTACCCTCCTGACTGAGGGATGTTAAAGTGGTGCATGGAACCATCTTACACTCCCCAAGCTAGGATTACTGGTCTTACTTTCTGTCTCATTAAAACAGGACTACTGGGCTAGTCCTGCCATCTTCCTGCAAGTACCATACACCAAATTAAACCGTGCTTCTTTTTTCTCTTCACATAAATATTCTTGTCAACTCCTGTCCACTCAAACATTTTTAAGTATTATCATGCTAGAGTACAACAAATCTATGGCCCCTACTCTCTGGCATAAAAAGGGTGCAAAGAATTTCCGGGTTTTGGCCTGATTCTACTTCCGATGAGAGGGAGGCTTCTAACAGTAGTAGCACTAGCCCCTCCAATGGCCTTTCCCTCTCTGTTTGACCTTCCTCTTTTTCTATTCACCATACCATCATTTGTGTTCTCTCTAGTAACCTCATCTCTGCTGAACACCCTCTGTCTAGTACCTCTCTAACATCTTACTTCTCTCTGTGACACAGTTGTCTAATGATGTTCTCACTACTCCCTTTTTCATATCCAATTATATAATCTCCACTCATGATTCTGGTTCAAAGGTGGTTTTGTGCTTATTCCAACTAGAAAACAACTGCTGCATGCCTTAAGGACCTTGAGTCCCAAAACTTTGATGTAATGTGACTCAAGGTCTGTCTCCTAACTACCTTACTTTTCCTCTGTTTCACCTATTGCTCTCCTAATTCTACAAACTTTATATCTTTCTTCGACTACCTAGACTGCAAAATCCTCTCATCCACAAACTGAAATGCTCTTCCTTAGGGATTTCAACATTCACCATAGGGAATGGTTGAAATCCTCCCATATGGATGATGCAGGGATTGAAGCCCACACTGTCTCCTTTCTCAATGATTTAATGCAAATTGTCTCCCACCTTACCCATATTCCTGACTGCTGTGACCACTCTCCTAATACCTTTCGTCTATCTAGCTATAAGTAGAGAATCTCACCCCCAATTGGTACATATGATCACATTCTCATAAATCTAACTATTATGATCTAGACTTCTGCCATGAGACTGTGACATCCTCTCATCCGCAAGCCGAGATCCTCTACCTCGGGATTCTCAAATTCAACATTGGGAAAGGTTGAATTCCTCCCATACCAATGGTGAAGGGATTGAAGCCCACACATTCTCCATTCTCAATGATTTAGAGCAAATTATATCCTACCCTACCCATATTCCTGACTGCTGTGACCACTCTCCTTATATTCTGGACCTATTTTTCACCCTAGTCCATCCTGCTCTAAGGACAGAATCTCGTCCCTGATTGGTTCATCTGATCACACTCTCATAAATGAATCTATTTTAATCTAGACCCCTGCCATGAGACTGTGACATTCTCCCACCAGCAAGCAGAGATCCTCTACCTTGAGGATTTATATTGGGAATGGTTGAACTACTCCCATACAAATGGTGGAGGGATTGAAGCCCATATGTTCTCCATTCTCAATGATTTAGAGCAAATCATCTCCTACCCTACCCATGTTACTGACTGGTGTGGCCACTCTCCTAATATTCTGGATCAGTTTTTCACCTCTAGTCCATCTTGCTGTAAATACACAATCTCGCTCTAAATTGGTTCATCTTATCACTCTCTCCTGAATGTATCTATTTCAATGGCACTTTCCCCTCCAGCAGCCCCTTTTAAGTGTAGATACTGGCACCTCAGCAAGGCTGACTGGAATAACTTACATAACTTCTTTTCAGACTTTCCTTGGGTAAATTACTGCCTTTGTTTCAGTTTCAACACTTTATTCCTTGACAGAGGAATCGGGATCCTAGTGCTGTCACTAGATACCCCTGTATGATAATACCAGAAGCATCTGGCAAGTGTCGCGAGTACATATAAATATAACAAAGGGACTTACTAAAGCCTAAAGAAGTTAGGATATTCCTTCAACACAACATCAATATTATTTACATAATGTCTGGCCAGGATGGGGAGGGTCATCGTGTCTCTGTCAGGGGGTTGTGGAGTGGTGGTCCAGCAGGCATCACAGAAGCGATGTGTGTGGGGACATCTTAGAAGGCAGTGGACAAGGGTGTGGCTGTTGGGTCTTTTGCATGATGGACAAGCGCGTTGCTCTGGGGAGGTAGGGATGCCACTCTCCGGTCTTTTGCACGATGGACAAGTGCGTTGCTCAGGGGAGGTAGGGATGCCACTCTCCCAAACAAAGTCATATCCAATGATGATACGGGCAATAATCATGTCCCTCTTCCGTAACCCTTTCCCATAGACATGTGAGAGGTCAGGGAGTTTATGGAGGGTATCATACCAGGTGGGCAGGGAGTCCAGGGGGATGGCTACTTCTCGAGCTTGATGATACTCTCCACCAAACAGATAGAAGAAGTTATTCTTACAGGAATGGAAGCATCTATCCCCTCTTCCTCCAAGATGACCTTCATCCAATCTATCATTCAACTGTTCCTGTTCTGAGGCCAATTAGACAAGGGATCAGGAACATCAGGTTTGGAAAAACTCTCCTTCCTCTGACCAACATTCAGTATTTATCACTGCCCGTACTCACTGTAAGTATGTTATCCATAATTCAAAGCATTCCTTTATTCAAGGAAAGTGCGTTAAACTCTCCTCATCATCCACCAATAAATCTTTCTGGTCTTTAGTTAAGGGCATCTCTAACAAATTATGTCACTCTACCTTTCCTTCACTTTTCTGTCTCCCCCCATAAACAAAGCAACTCTCTTTGGTTCCCGTTTCTCCTCTAACCCCACCTTGGATACTCTAACATTCATTCACCCCATGATGTTCCTCTTACTAATCCTATGCCTCTCCCCGTAATCTCATTTTGGACTGTCTGAAAAGCACTTCTCTCTCTGGACACAAGCAAGGCTTACAGTCTTGATGGCATCCAACCCGGTGAACTGACAGAAAGTGCCTCTGAACTTGCACTAGTGCTTGCTCATCTGTTCTGTTTCTGTTTAAAAACCAAAACCTTTCCTTCTTCTTGGAAGCATGCATTGATACATCTCATACGTAAGAAGGGTGACCATTCTGATCCCTTTAACTATTGTCCTATTGCTTTGATATCTACCATTTTCAAAGTCACTGAATTCCTCCTCAACTCTCATATCCTCTGGCACCCTCTTGCCCTACGCTGCAATGTTGGTTCACTTTCCCTCTTCTACTGGTATTACTTTGGTTTTTGCTCCCTAGAGCTAGATGATCACTAGTACGGCTTCCATAAGTAAGCATGGCTTTTACTGGTGATATTCTTTCCTATCTTACTAATGTCTGTCATCATCCCTGAAGGACTTTGGAGAGTTATGTGTAGTTGCCCTTGACATATCCACCAAAGCTTCTGATAGGGTGTGGCATTTGGGTCTAATATCTAAGTTCCCCTCTTTTGGCTTCCCTCTCTCACTTTGCTCTCCTACTGATCTACCTCCGCGTTTGTTGATGGATCAGCCTCCCCCCATTTTTCCATCAACAGTGGTGTCCCTCAAGGTTCTGTCCTATCCCCTACACTTTTTATCTTTTTTTCAACAATTTTCTCTCCTCCACAAATAATCAAGTACACTCATACACTGATGACTCAAAATACGTTTATCCACATCCTTCAATTCCACTCCCTCTTATCTCACTAGATCTGCATCTTCTCTTGATGCAACTTCCTCAATAAACAAACTCAGACTTGGACAGGATATTTCAGTGGGGTAGATGAAATCTAGTTTAGTTTAATGCCTCCAAGACCAAATTTTTACCCATCTCTCTATCGAAAACTCTACACAACTCTTGTCTCTCCTTTGACAGTTCCGTAATTCCACCTCTTGACTCAATAAACATACTTGGAAACCCCATATTACAGGAATAACTAAGTCTGCATCTAGGAAATTAAGTACCCTATTCAAATATCGAAACTTCTTTTCTTCAAAACTGTTTCTCCATTTAAACAAAGGATCGAATCATCCTTCTATGAAGTACTGCTCTCACATCTGGGGTGGTTTGAAAGCAGTCCAACTTTTAAACTCTCTGAGGTTAACTTCCAAACTTGACCCTCCTACCTTACATTGCAATGTTGGTTCACTTTCCCTTTTCTACTGTTATTACTTTGGTTTTTGCTCCCAGGAGCTAGCTGCTTGTGTGTCCCCATAACTTGCTAGACTGCTCAATACTTGGCAGGCTGCTGCATTACACGATTACTGTGTGGCCATCAGCAACTCAAGGGTGGTCTGTTTTGATAACCGCTTCTTTCTCTACACATTGAAGCTTTGGAACTCTCTACCTTCTCATGTCTTTCCCAATAACTATGACCTGGCAGATTTTAAAACAGTTTTTTCAATTCCTCCAAAATTTGTAATTACTTTCCTTTGTATTTTCTTTTTCTCTTTCATATTTCTCTCTATATTTAAATGAAGGTCTGGCCTTGACGTGGACTTTTGTTCATGACTGAAACTTTAAAAAAAAGAACAGGTGGAAGGATACAACTTTTGCTTGCTGTCCTTGAGTTTACTGATAATTTTGTTAATTTTCTTTCAGGTGTCTGGTTTTCCTCTACCAGTGACTAATCATGTATTGTTAGAAGTTGCCTCAGGAAAAATAGGCCTTTATTCTTGCTTGGTAGCAACAAAATGTCTATGAGGGGGATTTCAAGATCAAATGACAGAACCGGGTTCACCATCTGGGCAATTTTTTTTTCTTTCTTCTGTCCCATCAAATGTCATCCCCCCTCAAAAAGCTGGGTCTATTCAACCCAAGAAGACCAACAGGCAACTGACAGGGATGGGTTTTTGAACATCTTATGCCTCCTCAGTTATTAGTCACCTTACAGTCCTTCTAGGTTGACCAGGCCCAGTTTTTCAGAGAGGGGTGATCCAATACCCAGTTGGGTAGTATATTATCATTAATTACTACCTGCTTGGGCATCAAGAGGATTAGTGAAAGCCGCATAGTGAGCCAGTCCTTCAGTAGTTGTTAAGTTGCACTCCTCTGATCCAGGCAGCTGTCTTTTCTTTCAGCCTCACCCACACATGAACTCCTGGTATTCTGTCCAAAACACATTCAATCTCTCCTTGTCACACCAAACACCTGACACCACTTAACTCACAACTCATTCTTCGTAGCTCTAGATTTTCGTGCAGTGAGTGCAATGTACTGGCCTTGCCTTTTGACAAAATGGAAGGAGCAATAAACAAAAGTAGTATGGGAGAACATTACACAGGAGAATTAGATAGAAACATTAGGTAGAAGTAGTAGGTAGGAACATTAGGTAGAAGCACTAGTTTGGAACATTAGGAAGGAACATTGGGTCCACGCATTGGGTATAGGCAGTCAGTAGGAACAATAAGTAAGATCCTCTGGAAACACCGTGCTAGTGCTGCCTATAGCCAGTGGCCTGCTTAGGGTGAGGTACTAAAGGCTAAGAAGTGGCACCTGAGTTCATTAGTTATGGAGAATCTTTTGCAGTGGCCACCCCCTTGAGAGAGTTCTCATGGGAATGGGCATCAGAAATATTGATAGATTGATAGATAGATAGACAGATAAATAGATGGAGAGATGGATGGATACAAAGAAAGGCAGACAGAAAGATAGATAGATAGATAGACAGACAGACAAAGATAGATAGATTGATAGATAGATAGAGTGAGTAACAGTAAACTCTCAGAAGAAAAAGATGTTTTGGAAGGTTTATAATGTGTGAAAAACAATAGAGCAAATAGGAACATCAGTGAAGGGGGCAAAAGGGGAATTGGTAACAGGTAGTGATGAAGTGAGGATGATGTGGATTGATTACTAAGAAGGACTGTTGAATATGTCTGATGACAGGATGGCAGACGTTAGGAGTTTGGGTTGGGGAGGTATATGAAGTGAGAAAGTCAAGGAGAGTAGTTTGGTGAAGAGAGAAGAGGATGAAATATGGCAAGGCAGCTGGAGTGGACGATATTGCTGTTGAATTTATCAAGAGAGGGGGTGACTGTATTGTTGACTGGCTAGTTAGAATTTTCAATGAATATATGGATCATGGTGGGGTGCCTGAGGATAGGCAGTATACATGTATGGTGCCATTGTATAAATGCAAGGGGGATATAGGTGAGTGTTCAAGCTACAGAGGTATAAGTTTGTGGAGTATAACTGGTAACTTGTATGGGAGGGTAGTGAGTGAGAAAGTGAAGGCATGTATGAAGCATTAGACTGAGGAGGAGCAGTTTGTTTCAGGTAAGGCAGAGGATGTATGGATCAGGTGTTTGCACTGAAGAACATGTGTGAGAAATATTTAGAGAAATGGATGGATTTGTATGTGGCATTTATGGATCCTGAGAAAGCATATGACAGGGTTGACAGAGAAGCCTTGTGGAAAATCTTAAGATTCTTAGGTGTGGGAGGAAAGCTGCTAGAAGCAGTGAAAAGTTTTTGTCAAGGGTATAAGGCATGTGTATGAGTAAGAAGAGAGGAGAGTGAATGGCTCCAAGGCAAAGGCTGATCTGCGACAGGGGTGTGTGATGTCACTATGGTTGTTTAATTTGTTTATGCATTGAATAGTGAGCAAGGTAAATACAAATCTTTGAGATGAGATGGTCTGAAAAGTTAGTCAGTTATTGTTTGCTGATGATACAAAACTGGTGGCAGAATTAAGTGTGAAACTGCAGAGGGTGACTGAGTTTACAAGAGCATGTGAAAGGAGGAAGTTGACAATAAATATGAATAAAAGGTGCTAGGTTTAGCAGAGCTGAGGGACAGGTTTGTTGGGGTGTAAGTTTGAATGGGGAAAAATTGGAGGAATTGAATTGTTTAAGATACCTGGGAGTGGACATGGTTATGAATGGAACTATGGAAGTGAAAGTGAGTCATAAGGTGGATGAGGGGGTGAAAGTTCTGGGAGCAATGAAGAATGTGTGGAAAGAGAGATGGTTATCTGGGAGGGCAAAAATGGATATGTTTGAGGGAATAGTATTTCCATCAATATTATAAGGATGTGAAGTATGGGCTATAGATAAGACTGTGTGGAGGTGGGTGGGTGTGCTGGAAATGAAATGTTTGAGGACAATATGTGGTGTGAGGTGGTTTGATCGAGTAAGTAATGAATGGGTATGAGAGAGGTGTGGTAATGAAAAGAGTGTAGTTCAGATTACTGAAGAGGCTGTGCTAAAATGGTTCAGACATATAAAGAGCATAAGACAGGAAAGGTTGACAAAAAGGATATATGCGCCAGAGGTGGAGGGAACAAGGGGACTGGGGAGACGAAATTGGAGATGGAAGACTGGAGTGAAAAAGATTTTGAGCGATAGGGGTGTGAACATACACAAAGATGAAAGGCATGCATGGAATAAGAGTGAATTGGAACAACGTATAATGGGGTTGATGTCCTGTCAATGGACTGAACCAGGGCACGTGAAGCATTTGGGGTAGAAGATGGAAAGGTCTGTGGGGCCTGGTTGTGGATGGGGAGCTGTGGTTTCAATGCTTTACATATGACAGCTAGAGAATGGATGTGAAGGGTTGCAGCCTTTCTTTGTCTGTTCCTGGCACTACTTCACTAACACAGGAAATAGCGATCCACTTATGATAGGAAAAATAAGACAGATAGAGAGATGGATAGATAGTTAGGTGATATCAAAAGCAAAACAGGTACTGATGGTGAACTTGGCTCTACCAGTATGTCTTGAAATCATGCTTGTAGACACATTTTCTTGCTTTCCAGCAAGAATATGGGCTTTTTCTTCTTGGGTCAACTTCTTAGGACCTATGATAATTACCAGTAGAGAATATGAATCACACAAAACAGAAGTAGTGAAAACATCACTAAACACAAAAAGAGCCAGCAAAAATTGGATAACCAAGACGGCAAAATCAAGAAACCTGACTTAAAAGAGCTTACCATGCTACCACACATACAATATACCCACCATGAGCTGGTAATAGGATTTGTTCCGCAAATAAATCTTAATGCACGAAAGCATTATTCCAAACAGTAATCACCGTTTTCTTTTCCTCTTTCTTTTGCAGAGACTGTACAAGGGGGTCCTCATTTAATGATGGGGTTACATTCCTGGCAATCTTTTGTTGTTATGGAACATCACTGTATGAGTAATTGAAACCTATGTTATAAGGGGGGTTATGCTCTAGAATAAAAACTTCCCCCATATAATTCTCAAGTATGGACAATGCCAAAACATCTTAGTTTACCATCAAAATACCACACTCTCTCAATATACAATTAATTCTCTGATTTGGCAACTGTTGCCATTTTACTAGTAACTCAGACAATATAAATAATATACACTTTAGTAACTGCTGATCTCAAGTAACAGTCATCCCAAGATTTTTGGGTAAAATATCCTTCATTTATCATATGAGAGTATCTCATACAATAGTCGACCTCAGTTTTTCAGAGGTCCAAGATTGCTAATGTGACTGAGAGTTGCTAACTGATCAAATGATGACCGTCAGACAAAATAAGAATAACTTACAATTGTAAGCAAATTACATCAGTTAAAACATTTATATACAATATGGTATGGGTCTGTAATCATGTTTTATTATAGGAGTGGCAAGTGCCATTCAGCATGAACTCAGCCTAATGTAGTTATAGATGAAATAAACATCTGTATTCCCAATATAAATAAAAAAGTGACCATATCTTACCAGTAATATGGTGAAAATGCTACAGTATCCTAAACACCATGAGTAAGTGTGGTTAGTTAACAAAATGTTACATTGTTTGTTGCATTGTCTACTGGTTGTCCCACTAGTGCCAGGACATCAAACAGAACCTCAAAAGTTTTATTCCAGACACTTTTGGGATGCTAATTGCATCACAATGTGATTTATGTGAGATCAAACAGATATTGTAGGTATTCTGCCAAAGTTAAAGTTGTACTTAGGTGGAATTCACCATCTGCAGAACAGTGCACACCATCTTTGCTTCCCACCAAGGAAAACTGCTTTCTTCACAACTTGGGACCTGTTATATTCCTGAAGTACAATTCTCTGTTAATAACTCAAATAAGCAATATTTTATAGCATTACAGTAAAATTATCTCTTTCAAAGGTAAACAAAGGCTATGTTTTGTCAACACTACCATAACTACTCCATTCACCACATTATTTGTACAATACGTCTTCATAGCTCACCACAGACTGGGCTGAATTCACATGAGGTTGGGTGGGCACCATGTTCCTCAGGTGCCAGTGAGTCTGATGCAACTTTGTTCTTTAAGTAGTGTTGGGCCAGGCTAGGAGCCCTGTTCCTTTTAGATTTTTTTAACATACCTTCAAGTAATAATCTGTTACTACCCCTGAAGAAGTCTTGCTAAATAGACAAAAACCTGAGATGTTCTTTAACATTTCCTGAGTAACGAAGATTTTTGTCTACCCCATGGAACCAAAGTGGATCAACATTATCACATTACATGTTGACTCACACATGTCAAAACACACACTCACTGTTTGTGGAGCAGTGAACACCACCTTCACTTTCTGCTCAGGAACTTTACTATTTATATGGAACACCGCTTCCCCCAAAGGAAATCTGCTCCTTCCCTAGATACAAGCCTGTTGTTTTCCTTGAGTACAGTTCTCTAGTCAAAAGTCAAATAAACAATGCTTCAATAACATTAAAGCAAAAATATAATTACACTTTCAAAGATAAACTTAGGCTGCATTTTATCAATGTTACCCTAGCAACTTAACTCACTACATTACTCATATGTTAAGGTTCATCATCATAACTCCATACTCAGTGTGTGGGTCCTGGGCTTGTGGGGTGGCAGACTCGTCATGAAAAGGCAAGTTTTCCATGATGTCGGTGTTCAGGGTATAACCAACTCAGGAATGGAAAACTGCAGAACGAAAGTGTTTACTGTGCAGTCAGTATTGACAGGAGGGTGGAAATGTCCATGTATCTGTATGTGTGTCACTGAGGGCTGGTAGGAGGCATGGCTAGTTGAGTGGGTAGAGCTAGACGGGCGAGGCTATGGCACTCCAGTCTCCCAGTAGATACGCTGATGGGAGGATGTGTCCCTGCGAACTCCACACTGGCTGGGAGGGAGAGGGGCCCTTCAAGGTGGCAAATGCAGCCCAACCCGTAGCATAAAGCTGCACCATTGGGACATACACAAAAGAGCACTGCACTGGACACTGCACTGCACACACTTCACTAAGTCATAAATAATGCACTTGACTGTCAACGTCGCACTGTGCACGTAATCCTGGGGCTGCAGAGATGATGGCATCATTGGGTCTGACCGGCTTCAAATCACTGTTTTAACCTAGTGTGCAAACTCAACGCGCCATGTTGACAGGGAACTCAATGTGTGCTGTGATTTCATCGTCACTTGAAGGTTAATGATAAATACGGTTTGCATACACACACTAGGTTTACTGAGAGTACAGATGGCTTGAAGGAACACAGGCTGTGCATCCGTCTGCCACAAAGATTACAAGGCGACTGACTATATTACTGACAAAATAATAGTAATGCCACTAGATAATGACAAAATAATAGTGATGCCACTCATGACAAGAGGGCTGGACTGCACCTGGGCTCACACGCATAGCCACGGCAGACATAGCCATGCATATTTTTTTTTTATGTTGAAGGCTCCAGTCACAGACAAAAGTCCACATCAAGGCCGAGCCCCAATTGAAATATAGAGAGAATTGAGAAAGGAGGGAAAAACAGACAGGGAGAGTATTTACAAATTTTTGAGAAAGTGAAAAACATGTCTCTTGAAATGAGCCAGGTCAT
>JAYMFT010080341.1:0-14309 GCA_038088735.1 Panulirus argus | reverse complement strand
TATGTTTGTGTGTGTGTGTGTGTGTGTGTGTGTGTGTGTGTGTGAATGATAGCCAGCGATTGGATGTGTGCAAACAAGGCCATTTTTCGTTTGCTCTTGACACTGCCCCATTAAAATGGCAGAGAGATAGACAGACAGACAGCCAGACAGACAGATAGACACACACACACACACACACACACCTATTATTTCGTGATATGAAAACTACAAAGGTTAAAGAGAAAGAAAGAATGGAGAGAGAGAGAGAGAGAGAGAGAGAGAGAGAGAGAGAGAGAGAAAAAGAATTCCACCGCATGTCGGGGCGTACCGGAAACGTATCCATGACCCTGAGTGTCCGGGCTAAAAGGTCATCAGAGGTCGAGGTCATTAACTCTCCAAGTGCCACTCTTGTCCGCAACACTCGGCAATTGATCACGCACGTAACACTGTATTGCTCAACGCAATAGCTAAATACTTTCGGACAATTTCATCTCTTTTCTTGATAATGTAGTTGATATCTTCTGTAATTCGCAGTCACTAAAACTAATTCACTCAAGAAGATTATTCATTTCATTTTCTATGTATATGATTCATTACAAAACATCTAAGAATCATGAATTGCAAAAACGCAGGTGATTCTGTGTATGAATATTGATCTACGGCTAATAGTGAACAGTTTAGTCCATCTGGCAAACGTTTGGTGACTCTTGACAAATGTTTTGTGTCACCGGCAAACGTTTATTCATCCTGACAAACGTCTCGTGTCCCTGACTAACGCGTTTTGTCTTACTAAACGTTTAGTCCCTATGGCAATCGGTTTGCACCACTGACTGGCACTATGGTACTATGACAATGTCCTTATGACAAACGTTTACTGGTTCTGTTTTTGTTTTTCTTTGTCCCTGACGAACGCTTAGTACCTTTTACAAATGTTTACTGTTTCTACCAAAGGTTTTTTGCCTTTGACAAACGTTTGCTACCCCTGCCAAACGTTTTGTGTTCCTGGTTAAACGTTTAGACCTTCTGACGAACGTTTTTTTATTTTCTGGCAGATGTTTAGTCCCTCTGCTGAACGTTTCTCTTACAAAAGCTTAGTCCTTCTGACGAACGTTTTCTCTTTCTGACGAACGTTCTGTGTCCACGTCCGACGTTTTTTGATCAGCTGTGCGAGACTTAATCCTCTGCTTCCAGACGTCCCTACTAACGCCGTTTCCTCCCTGGCTCGACCATGAGGCATCCTGGTCGTTGACCCCACACTACTTGACCTCATCCTGACCTATATGATCATTTTTCTCTCATTTACTCACTATTCTCTCAATGTTTACATCCTTCCTTCCTCTGTCCATCCTGATTCTTCTCTCACTCCTTCTTGATTGTAACCTCCATCGTGACACTCTCCTGCTTTACTACCGTCTCCATCTATATACTGCTTTACTATCGTCTCCATCTACATATATATATATATTAGGAATACAGGATATCATTACTGTCCTCCAGTAAATAACTTCGCCACAGACCATCAGGTCTGTTACCTGTCCTTCCCACGTACAGTCTTCCAATATATAACCTCGTCACAGACCACCAGGTCTCCTGTCATCTGTCCTTCTCAAGTAGAGTCCTCCATCAGATAAGGACCTCGTCATAGACCACCAGGTCTCCTACCATCTGTCCCCTTCCTATGCGACTCCTTCGAGCCCTCTGAGACGTCTCAAACGTCCTGACCCTACGGTCCTTTTTCCCCACAGATGCGTCGCTTACTGCTCGCCCTTACGGCGTGCCTGGCGGTCCTGGCCGGCAGGGCTCTTGCGGAGGAGGTGCCCCTTCCCGTCGCTGGGGATCCGTCCGTCGCCATCGCTTCCCCTGGCGAGACCGTGGTGGAAGTGGACGACCTGGACGACATTGATATCGCCCGCATGCTGGGCGACCTCTTCGGTGAGTAGCACGACGACAAACACGACACGACTCGCTCCGTCGCAGAGGGCTGGAGTCCTTTGGTCTCCCCCATGGGAGTGATTTCTGAGTGTATGCGTGTGTGTGTGTGTGTGATAGAGAGATAGATAGATAGATAGATAGACAGATAGATAGATAGACAGACAGAGAGAGAGAGAGAGAGAGAGAGAGAGAGAGAGAGAGACCCATGACGTATTTGCACGTTACGGAATGTGGTTTTACACACTAGTGTGTTTCCTTCCTCCCCCGTCTCTTAAAACTCGTGTATGAACCTGTCATGTTTTTAACTATCTTAATGTGTGCACACACACACACACACACACTAACCTAAGCCAGGTACCCATTTCCCGACCAGACACGAAAAGGGGGGGGGGAAGAATGAATACCTGGGTTGGATGTGGGCCGGACGACATCTTTATGTGCACATAAGACGTTTTTGAAAGTTCCATTGGCAACCTTATACAATGTAGCTGACGGAGGTAACTGCCCGACTGACACTGTCTGTTCCATAAACGGAACGGGTTCGCCGACTGTCACGACTGTGGTAACAACCAACCCCCAAAAGATCTAGTTAGTTGACTGGCGTCATTCCAGCCCTGTTGCTACTGACTGTGCCCAGACCTCATAAACCAAAGAGGAATGAACACGGAAGATTGAGTTGCGCCGGAGAAGGCGAGAGAAGGCACACACATATCGCCCAGGGGAACTCCTCCGCGCTGTACAAAAAGCCGATCCATCTCTTTGGTTCTGGCTTTCTCCTGTTCTTGACCCCCAAGGAGAGATACCTCGAGAGACTAAGGATCTGATGGGGAAGGAGAAAGAGACACTTTCTCAGAACCTGAACACGAGATATTGGTGCACTCAAAGGGAGAAAAAGATAAACAGCTCTTTTTAAACCAAGAGAAACGGAATTATACACCAGTAGGTACTGACCTCCTTACCTAATCTGGAGAGGGACCAGAAAGAGAGATATATATATGAAAAAAAGGAGACAACACCACCTTTCTCTCGCTGAAGAACACGTCTTGGATCAGGAAAAGAAAGTTCTTTTCTTAATGTGTCGTCTCGAGTGGCGAACCGGCCCGGCCTGTTCTGGTGTGAGAGTCTCCGGCGTTCCAGGTGTTATGAAACATGCCGTCATATGCACCACCACCAGTCTTTTTGCCCCAGTCTGTCACACCTCACCGTCCCAGCTGATCTATGGAGGCGGACGGAATCTTTCCCCGTTCACCTCGAAGCTTTGGAACGTTCTGCGCCCTCTTGTTATTCCAGACGTCTGTCATCTGGCACCTTCCGAGATACAGGTCTTGTTCCATTGATCAAACTTTCTTGAATTATCTTTTTCCCCCTTTCTTATTTCTCCTTGCGATAAATCCTCTTCATCACTCAGTCAAGACTCAGCCTCGATGCAGACATTTGTCCGTGACTGCAGCCTCTAACATAGACATAGAAAATGTATAAAAGACTTTTGTCTATATTAATAGACCCAAGTCTCTTCCTTCAGCATATGTAAAGAGAATGAACTTGAGCTATTAAGGAGTACTCAATACATAAAACTGAAACATCATGAAACGGAACTTTGAACTTAAGTTCTCCTCACTGGTGACAAAGTAAACATATGGAGGAAATCACCAGTAACGAACCAGAACGGAACAACGAATTTACGAAAAAATGAGACTTTTGAGAATCCTTGAATATTCATGAATCATAGGTCAAAAGAGTGACCCAGTTCATGCCACATCTCTCCAGCGAAATAATTCAACATAAACATACCAGAGCGACGAAGATTTACCAGACTTCTTTCCTGATGTAGAAAATGTTAACAGACAATCAGATGCGGTTGGAAACTTAACACCATTATTTTCCAGAACATACGTACCAGTCAAGTACCTGTCAAGTTATATATATATATATATATATATATATATAAATATATATATATATATATAAATCGAAGGTGAGTGGTAGTCAGGGAATGTGGCTGAGAAAGTGAGGGATTGTGACAAAGTCCCTACTAAGGGAACATGACAGACACTTGGAATCCAGTTGGGAGAGTGGGAAATTGGTTGTGGTTTCATACACACACACACACTCATACATACACAAATATACACACAGAAGATTTCTATATCCCACAGCCTGACGAGTACCAGACGATTTAGAAATGCTAATATATATATTTTTCTCTTCCTTCTGCAGATGATGATGACGGCACAGACGACACAGACAGAGAACCCCGTAAGTTCTGACCTTCTTTGTCTTGTCTGTTTCCCATTTTCTTTGTCTTTTTCGTATCATTTGGTTTGCCTTGATATTCTCCAGGTTGCATTTCCTATTCCTACGTTTATATTTTTCCTACTGCTGCTGTTCATTTTAATTCTTTCCTCAAAATTGGTCAGCATTGAACCCAAAACGGGATACAGTCAATTGATTCTTCGTCTCTGAGGATGAACAGCTGGGTTGACCGACTGCCGAGCCCTGGACTCGAACCTGGGCAGGCAGAGGGGGCGGGCCGGCGGGCAAGCGAGCGGGCCCGAGCGGGTCTACTCATAGTCAGCAAACGCTAGCCACAGCGCAACGAAAAGCCCGTCAGATTTTAACCACACAGTCTTCGGTTTTCTCTCGATATTATCATAAATTTTTCTCCTCCTGCCGTAGGCGCTGACGGAGGGGAAGACGAAAAGGCGGCAGCCAGCGACGGCGACATGACCCGATACAACAACTTCATGGACACGGTGCTCAGACGTCTGAACGCCCACTCGAGGACCCAGTTCGACCCCCTGAGCATCGGCCTGACCAAGAAGAAGGCCTCCTCCTCCAAGAAGGGGAAGAGCAAGAAGGAAGGAGGAGGAAAGGGGAAGACGGAAGAGGAGGGTGAAAGTAAAGGGAAAAAGTGAGTTTCTTTCTCTTTTTTTTTTTTTAGAGAGAGAGAGAGAGAGAGAGAGAGATTACTAGAGACTAAAATGGACAAATGCCAAGTCCATAGTGGTATCCAAGACATGAGGAATATATATATATATATATATAAATACATAACTTCATAGTTGACCCTGTCGCTCCATTTTCTTTTTTCTCGTCCACCCCCTAGAAAGAAGGATGGGAAGAAGGGAAGGAAAAAGAAGGGCGGCAAGAAAGGCGGGAAGAAGGGCAAGAAGGCTAAGGGCAGGAGAGATGGCAGACACCCCAAGGACCTCGACTTGGGAGACGTCGACGTCGAAGCCCAGGGCGCTGTCGAAGACGTGGGTGTCGAAGAGGAGGTTCCGGCGTCTCCAGCAGAGGAGGTCCGCACGAAGAGGGAGGCTGACCTGATCGAAGAGGAAGAGGAGGAGGAAGAGGTTGACGTGAATGAGGAAGAAGAAGAAGATGAGGTACGGATCTTCCAATGTCTCCTGCCTCCACAGTGATTTTTAAGCTCTTGAATTTAAGAGTCTTTTCGGCCAAGCTGAGTCATGGTTGTGATATGTCACCATGGCTGTTTAATCTGTTGATGGACGGGATGGTGAGGGATTTAAATGCAAGTGTCTTAAAGTGAGGAGTAGGCCTACAGATGCTAGGGTTGGAGGTTGGTTGGGCAAGGAGAGGTGGGCCACGGGAGATGAATCTCCTTCTGCTTGCAGATGACTAGTATCTACTGGCAGACTTCAAAGGAGTAACCAACAAGGCTGGTGACAGAGTTTGGAGGTGTGTGAAAGGAGAAAGTTGAGCGAAATGTTAGCAGAAGTAAGGTAATGAGGCAGACCAGCTTGAGGATGGGACAGGCGAGGAAGGATGGTTTGAGTGTGAGTTTGGACTTGTAAGAAGTGGAGGAGTGCTTTAGGTACCTGGGAGTGGACGTGACAGCAGATAGAACCACGGGGGCTGAAGTGAGTCGTACCAAAGGAGGGTGTGAGAGGAGAGCACTTTGTCTCAGTAGGGTCAAAAGGTGACTGTATTTTGCAGTCGTGAGTCTTGGGGTCGAGCTGACCCCACGAGAGACGAAGAGGGTGGTTGACGTGTTGGAAATGGAATGCCTAAAGGCGATATGATGGGGTTGATCGAGTGAGCAATGACAGCCAGAAGGAAATATGACAGTGGGGCCCGACCAGGAGGTGTTGCTATTGCTCTGGGGCATGATTATGAAGGAGGCGAGTGAAGAAATGCCGAATATGAGGCCCTGTGTCTCAGAAGTGGAAAGGAGCGCGCGCGAGAGAGAGAGAGGGGATCCTGAGACGAATGGAGTGAAGGATGGTAAGGGAATAGAACAAACTGAATGGATGTGGTATATGGGGGGAGTTGACGTGCTATGATTGGGCTGAACCAGAGGATGTGAGGCGGTCAAGGCAAACCATGGAATACTATGCGGGGCTACTCAAAAAACAGGAATATTAGTAATAACAATGATAGTAGAAGTAGTAGTAGGAGTACTAGTAGTAGTAGTGAAACTAGTAGAATCACGAACACCAATAGCAGTCATGTATTATTTCTAATAGCCATGAAGGCAATCACCATAGCAGTCTTAGTCACAACAGAAGTTATTACTAGTAATAGCAGAGCTTGTGGCAGACAGTGGCAACGTAACATCAAGGTTGTGATGATACCATCATACCACAACCTCTGGGTCAGTTGGTAGGGCCTGAGCTCGTCTGAAACCTTCGTCTGTGACTTCCTTCGGCAGGAGATGTCGCCTCTTGCACGCGAGAGGCGCGACGCTGCTGACGAAGTCGTTGGAGACGAGTTAGCGGTCGTCGAGTCGTCCCGCAGGGGAAAGCCCGCCCCGACGAGGGAGGAAGGCGGGAAGGCCAAAAACAAGAAGAAGAAGAAGAAGAAGAAGGGCGGCAAAAAGGGCGGCAAGAAGGGCGGCAAGAAGAATAGCAAAAATCTCCCAAGGGTAAGTAAGTCCAGGACATTATTATTTTTTCTCGTCTCTTTTACATATATATTTTCTCTTTGCTGATCAAAATCATTTTGTCCTTCAACGGGGGCCATATGTCCGGCCTCCTGGCCTCCTCCTCATGTCCACTCACATGACCCTATGTCCGTTCTTCTCGCCCCAGGAGTGTGGCTAGAGAGTGGGTGGTATAAACCCACTGACCTAAACGGGAGCCACACGAGTTCTCTTCTCGCCTGTCTTCCCTACACACACACACACACATACACACACACACACTCACGGAGCACAAGTAAACGCCCTTTACACCAGTGAACAAACGGCCCTCAGAATAATCCCCTTGTTGATTTTAAGAGACTGACGTACACCCTTGTCCTTAATCTACATTCCCCCATTATCTCTCCCACTACCACCCCCATCATCTCACCGAGAGACCATCACACCATCTCTCACTCTAACAATCCTTTATGCATGTCTCTCTCACCGTAAACGCTTTCCGCCACAGGTTCGCACCTCTCGCGCTTCCGTGACTGGTATCGCTACACTCCGCCGCTCGGGAGACGTCAAAGTCGTCAACAAAAACAATGGAAAGGAGATCCGCTCCCAGATTCTCCTCGGGCCCGTCGATCTTAAGATCTCCAGGAAGGTACGTACGGCAAGTTCTCTCACAGACCTTGTGTTCTGTTGGAAAGCATGGCAAGTTCTCTTACAGACCTAAGTTCTAAAGGAAGGTACGTCTCAAGTTCTCTTGCTAAAAGTAAGTTCTGTAGACAAATTTGATTTCAATGGGCGAGTGGATCTTTTTTCCTTAGTGTAAGTTCATTTGAACTTGCTCTCTTTCTCTACATACCACGAAGGGAGGGCAAGTGATCTTCATTTATTGTAGCTCTTCTGTTTATACGTGACGTCATTCGTAAAAGCAATTTGTTATAGGTGTCATATGTATTTATATACGACGTTTTTCGGAAGGACAATTGACCTAATATACACAGACTTTAAAGGCGTTAATGACAGATGATTTTCCCCAATCTTCCACCAGTTTGGCTTTGGGAGGGACGCCCTCTCACGCAACGCTAAGGCCCAGTCTCCCGAACTGAAGGGAAAGATGTACATCTACGTGTCCGCCGACGGAAAGGCGAAAGTCACGCGGTTCCACATCGCTCGTCCGGCCATCGTGAAGGTCAGTGAATAACACAGGTGGTAGCACTATCATCTCCACCTGTGTGGAACGTGGAATTAAAAGACATAGACCCTGAGACAAAACCCCTTTACTATCTCTGTCCCCATAAACCGTGGTGGACACCACCACAACACCAACCCCTCCTAGAGGCACCCTTCCATCTCTATCTCTCTCTCTTCATCCTCCCTACAGGTGGACGGGAGCTTGCAGAAGGACACGAAGAGCGGCGCCAGCCATAACAACAACTTCATGGAGAAGTCCATTAGCCGTATCACGCCCTTGGCTACCAAGAAGCTAAGGCAAGCCAGCAGGGAGGTCCTCTCAGCCAGCGAACCCCGGACCTAAAATGAAAGAGACCACTGATACCAGAGACCACATGGCTTCGGGACTGACGTAGTAATATCTTAAAAAAAAAAAAGGACGACATTTAAAGATCCATTTACACGTCTCGGAATATTCATCATAAGCTGAAGGGATCGTCATTTAATCAATCTAAATTGCAGATTATTTCACTAATAATGGCTCTATCCCTCACAGTTCCCAAAATTATAGAATTATCCACAGTTATGCAAATAATTCTCTCAGCTCTTGATTTGCATCCATGAAAGTAATTCTTTTAGATTTTAATCTATATCTTTGAAGTACTTCTTTTAGCTTTTAATCTCCATCGACACAAGTAATTCTTTTAACTTTTGAGAGTTTAATTCTGGAGTCTCTTTGTTTTACGTGTTTTGAGAATTTGCAAGAATCATTTTAAAATAATTTCGCCTTTGATAATCATATCATAAACTCCGTAGCAAAGTTCCATGTGGTTTCTGCATCAAGTTCCAGACACGATTCCTAAGTTGACAACTTAAAGAACCCGGACCCAGGCCAAACGGTACGACAACTTAAACTCATCTCGACACTGAAAGTAACTTGACAGCAAACGCAACTTGACCACAAACGTATCTTGACTTAAAATGTTTTCTCAGGGTACACACATCATTCCGTTTTCTCCCCTCTCCCATCCCATATATACAATGGGTTGTTTGCAGTGGAAGTAACCACCCACTGTAGACAATCCTTTACCCAGTGTTTACCTCTGACTTCATCCACTGTATAGATGTCCCTCTCGCCTTTTCCCACTTAAACTCTCCTTGCCACCAAAGTTATTGTTAGCCTTTGCCATCCCGTGTGTTTTTTTTATGTACCTTTATATTTCTAATGTGCGCACCAAACAGCTAAATATATTTTACGTTATAAAATAATACAAGAAAAGAAGAAGAAAAAAAAAACACTTCCAAAAAAAAATAAGAGCAGTCACAGGGCCTGTAGAAGTGCACGTCTATCAGGTCCTCTGGCTCGCGTGACCTCACGGCGATATTTTGACCTCTCGCGCGACACTTGACCTCCCTTACGACGAATACAGTGATGCCTCCACCGCGATCTGGAATCAGACCAACAACCAGACTACTGCCGGCGGGTCCTCCTCCTCCTCACCCTCCTCCACCTGACAACACCAGACAGCCTTCAATGCCTTTCAACGCCTCGAGTGGAGTGGCCCGGCCCAAGGTAGTAACAGACCCTCTCTAGACCCACGTAGCTCCTCTAGCAATTTCAGGTCCTCCCTCCTCCTCCTCCTCTCGGCCGAGGTAGCTGGCTATATGAGGCCCTGTCAGCTCAAGCAGCTGTTTCGGCAATTTCAGGTCCCCCTTGGCCAAGGTGGCTGGCTCCTAGGTCCCCCCTTGGCCAAGGTGGCTGGCTCCTCCAGGAGCTAGGGGTCCTCCTCAGGTGTAGGGTCTCGCCAGGTGACACACAGGTCGACGGACGATCGCCTGGAGGAGGCATCACCACGAACTCCGACGCTCCGGTCTGCCATCTTTGAATCGCTTGACGAACGATACAGTGTAAAGAAATGCATTGTCTCTTGCCCACACAACATCAGAACAGCCCACAGCAAGCAGGTTCTTGCTTATATTATTTATTTAAGTTATTCTATTTATTGATGTAGTGTTTAATAAACGTAGGTTAAGATCTGGTGTTTCCCTGTTCCCTCCGAAAGTTAGCAGAATCGGATCTAAAGCCATGATTACCGAACGAAATTGTTTCTGTGTGGACAGCAGCCTCCACTCGAGGACTGATCGCTATGATAACTCCTTCTTTCCTCGAGCAGCTAAAGGTGTGGAATTCTCTCCCGTCTTCTTCTGCTTTTACCGCTTCATATAACCTTCATTAAAGAACCAGGTCTGTATTGAGAGAAGCAGAATCACCCAGAGTTGAATTAGAGAAACACAAGGCGCCATAACAGCGCTCCTTCTTACTAACTGTGCTGCTTCAAGAGGAAACACGGCTCACAATGGTCTTGCTGCTTCGTGCGAGACAGGGAGCAGACGCTGTGTTTCTCAGAGTGGTCCTTTGGTCATTGTGAGGCGATGGCACTCACAATACGTGCTGTTGTTTGACTTTGAAGGAATGTACACACAATCACACAGACGCACGCAAACACTAAGATATGATAGGAACATTAAGAAAATACACGTACCCTGTGTATTAATAGACAAAATTGATTGATACTGATAAATAAATAAAGCAGGCAACGGACTCCTTTTAAGATACCTACATACTAATAAACTGCATGTTCAAAATACACCCGGCTCAAGTTCACATCTCATACTAATGTATAAGTGTGACTGAAGCTCTTTGGTGACGGTAAAGCCATTTACATGGGCACGGATGGTGACGGGTCTCTTTAGTGCCTCGTCCGACACCCATCTTGGAAGACTAAAGCCCTGGTCTTCCAGATCTCTTCGCCGATTAACAAGCTTATCTTAGCTTGGACTTAAGGAGGAAGCTTTCAAAAGCCTATCACCGCAGCGCCGTCTCTGCGTCAGGATACCATCAAACTGAAGAATGATAGCATTAGGCCCCTTTGATCTACGAAGCTGTTGGCTGCAGCGTATTCGAGGAAGGCGATGGCGAGGTACGCACAGGCTTTTGTGTCGAAGGCAGACATTAAGGAGAGAGTCACGTTCCCTCGTGGGATCTTCTGTCGTTGTTTATGCACCAGTCGAAGTCTTGCTGTGGGGCCCTACGCCTCGGAGTCACGGTGGATACAATGGCCATTATGGGGTTCCGAAGAGAGCGACTCCATAGCCGGTCCCTCTGTAGTTCCGAAGGCCAGCATGACCTGTCATCAACCAGAAAGCAAAACACAGGTCATAACGCAGGACCAAAGCAGCAACTCGCTTCCTTAGCCGGACGGGTGTATTCACTCGGGATGTGAAGGATGTCGGCCAGAGTCAACGCTCGGAGGAGACCAGTCACTAAAGTCTTTCCAGTGACCTTAGACCCCTATATGACCCTACTATCTGAGTGTCTGTAATGGGCAATGAATTATTGACTTTCTCCTCTCCCATCTTGAAAGTCATAAAGGGAACCAAGTTGTTTTTTCTATAAATTCCCGAGGATCCTCTCTGGGAGTCCATTTTCTTAATATATCATTTCCATATCTAGTTTTAAAGAATCTCATACACCTTGGCTTTTAAGGTGTCTTAAAGTTAAAGGTTTAGGGAGGAACGAATGGTGTCATTCCTGGCTTACTTTTGCTTTAATGAGACACGCCAATATACGCAGCCGCTTTTGGCAACCTTGCTTCCGTTTATCACTCTCTGCGACCTACTTCCTCGTCTCAGAACGACTCTCCATCATCACACAATCTGAGTTTAGGTTTCAATAATGTCTCACAGCCTCTGAGTATGCGCGCGCTCCGTCCTTCAGACGTCCAGACAAGAGAGACCTTGGATCGCTTAGGTGTCCTGGTCAGCGAGGCTGGAGGACTTTATAAACAGGTTTTCAGCCACTTCCTCTAAAGGCCGGAGGAACCTGGTCTAGCCACTTGATGCAGATCTACAGAGGAGGATCCTGATGTGGTCTGACCAGCCGTTTCACAAATCGGTTGGCAGCTGAACGAAAGAGTCGTTTGTTTGGCTATTTGCCACATATTGCATCACACACACACACACCATCTTAGGAACCCATTACACTGCAGTTCCAAAAGGGCTGCCCTTCGCCATAAATGGCACTCCGAACACACACATACCCGATCTGCGATAGTGGTAACAGGGCACCCGAGAACGGACTATTATTGACAAAAGCTGCTCGCACTAAGCTTAGTTTCCTAATATCACTCGTGCACATCCTCAGCCTATTCCCTGAGTGTTATATCAAAATAAAAACCTTCACAATTCAAAAATGCTTCTTCATTATCCACGTTACACACTATCAAAGGTAGGAAAAGATATGTTACCCATCAAATATTTAACATTTTCTTTTATGCTCGCTTTAGAGAACACGTTATGGTATACTTAGGTATTATTTGCGCCATCACGTGTGAAATGAAATATCTTTACTTAAGCATATATATATATATATATATATATATATATATATATATATATATATATATATATATATATATATAAAAAAACCTATCTGAAATAAAATGAAACATGATAAGTAGAAATGATCATCCTTATGGTATTTGGTCTTCAACTGAATATTAGGGTACTCTTTGACGCATAATTAAAACTAATCATAAAATCCCTTTCTTAAAATGGTATATATAACTAAATTGGGGCCCCTATCTTACTGGAAGGCTAGGAATCGAAACGTAGCTGCAGCTGTCAGTGCACAGCATTTTAAATGCTTGATCGTAGTTTTCAGTAGACGATTGCTTTAGTCTCCATCACGAAATTCGAAGAAAATGGAAAAAAATGAAACTGTGAAAAAGCATGGCAAAAAGTTTAAAGGAAACTATTGGAAAAATGGTGAGGCTTACCTCAACCGGGAAACATGAGGTGATTTGCATCAGAGTGACGTTCCTAGCAACAGAAAATAATTTAGGCGGTGACATAAAGTATCTGGTTAACGTTCTGCCTTTTTTTCGTGATAATATATAAACCATCTAAACCTAATAAGCAATACTTTCCTCAAAATTTCCCTTTTGTTTATGTGCCCTACGATTTCGTCAGCCTTGCAAGATACTGTCACAATCTCTGTTTCCTATTTTTGGGAGTAAAATTTACACGAATGAAATCCATACCACAAAATAATAGCTAGAACTGCACAGTGGCTCAAGGCATAGGGGAACAATTCGACATCTTTAGCTAAAGGTGAAAGACAAGTCGGTTATCACGGGTCAATCTTAGGTAGCTGTTTGTGTGTGTGTGTGTGTAATGCTGTGTCAAAACTAAGCTTGGCACAGGTCGGCTGTGTGTTCTCGAGGTGCCATTATTGGCACAGAGCTGCCCGTAACGTGGTGGGATCTTTTAGAATATACGTGTCTTGTACAATTTGATGATTTGGTTCATTCCCTAACAAACTGAGTGATCTTCTCCGACCCAGACTGATGTACTTCAGCGGTTATGAAGCCAACGACAATCGTAAACCAGGAACGACAGTTCCTAATTAGTGCTTAGAACTGAGATTCTGTGCTTTCTTTTTAAGTTCAAGTGATTCAGGGTCAAAGGTCGTGAGAGGGGATGCTGGATGGGAGGACGAACACTTTGTATAGCCTTGGTCAGGTCGGTCGGGGTCAAGGGTCACTGTAACTGTACCCCACACGGTGCACTCGGCAACACAATCCGTAACACCTTAACGACCTGTAACCCAACGGCAGATCGTTCTTAACGAGCGAGATCACGAGATGATTCACGGTGCATTGCCCCCAAAATGGAGAGAGAGAGAGAGAGAGAGAGAGAGAGAGAGAGAGAGAGAGATTCCCGTGCCTTGTGAATCACGCTCGATGGCTCAGGTTGGCGAAATGAATCACTACGAGGAAGTCTGTAGGTGAGGAAGGGGGGAAGGATTCACCCCGTCACTCTGAATCACCCCGTCAAATCGAACGTCAAGTGAGAGAAGAGAGAAAGAGAGAAAGAGAGAGAGAGAGAGAGAGAGAGAGAGAGAGAGAGAGAGAAAGAGAGGGAAAGAGAGAGAGAGATGTCCAATCACCAAGAGGTTGTGTGTGAACACACTCTTCTTGCCTTCCTACGTAAAAGCGGAAATTGGGTTAAAGAGAATAGAGATAGGTAATTAGCAATGTTAAACGAGGAGTCCCTGTCAAATGGCAAAAAGAAAAAAAATGCGTCTTTCTTTTCGTAAGAGCAAATCAATTTACTTTCGTTTAAAGTTAAATTACAGTCTTCGTATTTCGAAGGGTTTTTTTCTCATCTAATAATGTCTCTAAAACTAAAGTATAACTAGAACGTACTGGCATTAAACGAATATATATATATATATATATATATATATATATATATATATATATATATATATATATATATATATATATAT
>JAYMFT010080330.1:0-14310 GCA_038088735.1 Panulirus argus | reverse complement strand
TTCTTCGTCTGTTTCCTGGCGCTACCTCGCTGACGCGGGAAACAGCGATCAAGTATAATAATAATAATAAAAAAATATATATATATATATATGATATACCATTACATTATTACATTCAGTGAATGATGTGATCTTTAGTATGAGTTTAGCACATTCAATTCTCAAGAATGCATTGCTACATAAGGTCTCATATTGTGTATAATCAAATGTTAGAAAAATTTAGTCATGCAAAACAATAGAGTTACCGCTTAGAGTTCTCTTAGATAATTTTGTAATCATCGAAAACTTAATTTGGTAATGCGTAACTTAGCTATATTCATTTATGACGTTTTGAACTGATCCATATATATATATATATATATATAATCATTTATTCTTATATAATACTGTATTTCATTAATTTATTTGGTTGATGGAGAAATTCTTTGAGCGATGTCATCGTGGCTGCTTCTGTTTTATACGTCAGTTATAGAGATGACCTCCAGGTACAGCAGATTCGCATCTTGGGACCGCCCGACAAGTGCGGCAAATCGTATCAAAAAGCTTCACAGATAATAAAGTAGCTTTTTTCTTTCATACTTGTTCGCAGTTTCCCGCTATTAGTGGGGTGGCGCCAGGTACACCCGAAGAAAAAGACCTCATTCGCTTACATCCATTTTCTGTATTGCGTAATGCCGAGAAACCATATGGTCACCTATTCACATCTAGGCCGCACAGGCCTTTCTGTTGTTTTCCCTGGCTGATTCATACACCCTGGTTCAGTCTGTTGACACATCACTCCTACTCATTTTATCCCACCTGCATGTTTAGGTCCCCGAGCACTCAAAATATATTTCCCTCCATCTCCAATTCGGTCTCCTTCTCCTTGTTCCTTCCACTTGTGACACTTATATTCTGTTTCTCAATCTTTTTTCATTCATTCTCTCCATACGCCCAATCCATTTTAGCACACCCTCTTTAGCTCTGTCACCCATACTCTTCTTACTTGTACACCCACTTCTTACCCTAT
Organism: Panulirus argus; assembly: GCA_038088735.1. NCBI lineage: Eukaryota > Metazoa > Arthropoda > Malacostraca > Decapoda > Palinuridae > Panulirus > Panulirus argus. Next base: position 13,301 of record JAYMFT010080330.1, on the reverse strand, counting down.
CCTGTATGTTGTTTAAGACTGTGAAAGAAGGAATTGTTTAAAGAAGTCTAGAAAACATACTCTGAAAGATAACTTTAGAATGAAAAAATACAGATTGAGAGAGAGAAAATATTATGACTGTCAAAAGGACGATCACCTCACTCAGTACACACAGTTTTACAACTTCGTCTTTTCGTGACTGCTTTATTACTTTCTTATCTCTGATGATCCTTGATCGCCATTCTTGACACCCAATGGCTGTAATGACAGATTTTAGCCTCATATGGATAGGCATCGTGGGTCGTCTGGTGTTATCATTGATCTCGGTTGTTTTAAACAATGTTTCATCTTAGATGAATTTGTCACTGGCTCTTCTAATACTGTAAACACTGCTTAGTGGTCCTCGTAGCTGTGTTCCACCTCTGTCTGTGTAGGCCACATTCGAAGTTGAGACTGTGTGATGTTAGAAGTATCTTCAATACCTGAAAAAGGTATTAAAGATTTTTCGGTTGGTAGATATACTAGTTTGACGTTTACGTCATTCATTAATGACCCTGCCATTTGACAGGCCTAAAATCCAACCAACCAACCAACCAATCATCTATATGCATGACCACCATTCTAGCTAAGCGGCATCTCAGTTCTTTTACACCATTGATGTAGTCGATTATTCTCATATGTGTTAGTTGATTATAGTTATGTATCCCACACATGCCATGCCATATTGTGCCTTTTATGTTTGCTTCATATTGTGTTAGTTCTTTTTGTTTCATTAACAATTTCAGTAGTTTCCCTGTCTGTCATGCCTTCGGTGGTGGTTCATATCTCTGTTTCATAACTACTTCGTTGGCCTACATGTTTCATAATTATTTCAGTTGTTGATATATTTGTTCTGAACCATCTCATTGGTTCAGATACCTGTTTCAGTCTCGATGATTCGCATGCTGCGGTGCCAATCTGCTCTGAACCATCTCGTTGGTTCATATACCTGCTTCAGTCTCAGTGGATTAGGTCTTGGTGCTTATCTGTTCTGATGCCTTCCATGTCTGTCTTGGTGATCTTCATATAATTCATCAGCGTTGCAGTGATCCTCATGTATGTTTAAGGGAACCTGGTAGTTTGTTTCGTCTGTTTGTTTAAGTTTCATGTGGTTGTTTCAAAATGGGTAGGTTTCACGATTGTTTTAACAGTCTCAGTGATTTTCAGATCTGATGGATGCACTGCTTTTGCATATCCCTGTGTTGTTTTAACCAGTTGTGTTGATTCTACGATTGTACAGTTGACAGTGTGTGAAGCATTTTTAATTTATTTATGTTTTTTGAGTGATTTAATACAGTTTTGTATCATATTTATCTGTTTTATGACAGTTTTCTTGATGCTTCCCTGTCAGGCTTGGATCCCGCTGGACCTCTCTTCTATCACAAGCCTTCTGACCTTCGCATTGACCCATCTGATGCCTCTTTTGTTGACATTGTGCACACCAACAGCGGCTCCATCATTGAGGTAAAGCCCACTGATGTAAAGTTGTACATCTGTCGTACTCAAGGAGTTAACCTAGAGGGAGGTGCCAAGTCCAGGGGTGTTTGCAATCCAAGTAAGACATATGTAATGAGGGTATGAATCAGCTGCAGATTTCACTTGTGAATAATGTTACATTCAGACTTACCTGTCTAATGTGAGTTTGACATTTGACACATTTTCTTTTTCTTTAAGTGCTAGGCAAAGAATTAGCCGTGCTGGGCTGAATTAAATAAACAGTTGTGAAGAAATTCTTTCTTATATTGATTTGGTATCGTTTACATATAGATTAAACCTCAGGGATTTTGGGTCATGATATATACTCTCCTTTGGGGCATTGTGTCAGAATAGAAAAATTAAGGTGATGAGAAAAGGGGAAACAGAAAAGCAAGAACGAGAGAGTTAAAAAGAGATAGTCGGGATTTGTGTGTGTTTAATCAGATCCTTATTCTTGTCTTTTTATACAAGAGTATTTGTAACAGGATATGATTACTCCTACCCTGGTCTTGTCTCCATTGCAGATACTAATTATGTTGCTTCTTGATGTGCCTTTGAGTGATACTGGCTCATGTTTTAGCACTTTTTTGTAATATCTGTTTTCAGCAAGTTAATATCTTTTAAATTTGATTGATAAGGATCCCTCTACCAATGAATTCTTAATAATTTCAAGTGGCTAGTCAGGTATATCTTCATATTCCTGGAGTGTGTCTCCACTATTATAACCATTATTTCTTCCCCTGTAGGGTTGCAATGGATTGTTTGAGCCAGTGGGTCATGTCGACTTCTACCCAAATGGTGGTATGCACCAACCAGGCTGTTTTGCCACCTCTGACAGTGACTGGAGTATCCTCTTTGGTAAGTTATGGTGTAACTGCAAATGCTGCCTCATCTGGATGAGCAAATGTGCTCTTCCAAATATTTTGAATGGCACTACCTATATTTCTCTTATTTATGCATTAAGCAACAAAAAGACACTTATACTCCTTTAGACGTTTATGATTTGTTAATATCACTAACCTTATCAATTCATTCTTCTTAGGAAGCTCCTATTTAGTAATTATATACTCAGTTCTTTGTAATTTTATATGTAGGTGTTGAACCTACACTTCAAATCCATTATGCAAAGTCCCCTTTAAAAGAATACTACCTACTTCAAAAATTATCATACTTGAGTACTAGCTTATTATTAGTTTTTCATCCAATTATTATCTTTCAACACCTTTGTATTCTAGGTGTGAATGCACTTGTTTCCATTACTGTTAAACACTATGGACTCAACCATACCTACGACATAATTCCTGGGAGTCTGTTCATTCTTAGCTACTTTAAAGATTTACAGACAAAAGTTTTTATTACCTTTCCATCTATGAAAATTTATGTTTACAAAACCACTCCATTTGGTCAAGGTTCTTGTTATGTAATTCCAGGAAAATATCGCATTCCCTGTAAGCACATCTTAATGAGATACCAGTACATCAGAGCACATTTATGATTTATCAGTACCTAGGAACAAGAGAATTAAAAGACCCTGTTCAGAGTTGATGTGAAGGATGCATAAGTACCAAGGCAAATTTAAGTCCATTTCTCTTTTGAAACTTGATTAGTAAATGAATTTGAATTTAAGTATTCCCATTGATTCTGATAAAGGGAAAATTGCATTTGATTTATAAAAATTAGAAACAACTACTTCCTTCAGGAATGACTTTCTGATATCTCTGTGATGTAGCACATATATTCTGTTCAGCATGGTGTTACCAGACTCTGTATGCATCAGGTTACACAGCTAGTAGAAAGTTACTTTCAGCAAGGTTGTACCATCATCAATAGATGAAAATATATACAGTCTAGGCGAACTTCATTCTCTGAAGGAGTTCCTCATTTCCCTGCTGCTGATAATAGAGCAGCCTTGAAACTTAAGGAGCTCCATAAAGAGATCCTGGAGTTATATGATTGAATATTGTAAAAATTATAATTAGTGTTTCTTAAAAAGTCATATATAATGTGTAGTTCTTGATTGTGGCAGCATCCTTTTGATAAAGTACATCTCATTTCCTTTTCACAAGTTTTGCCACAAATATCTGCTCCTTGAAATTTCAATCAGTATACTTATAAACACAGACAAACTTCTTAAGGACATGTATAACTCAATTTATAGATGTGGATAGTTTAACAAAAGTAATACTTACTCATAAATTTACATTAAAATGTTCCCACAGCATACTTGATATCATAAAAATTATTATCAACCTTTATACTATTGTGCCATTATCATCCAGCTGAGCCAAACCTTTCCACATATAAGTATTCCTTATTTATGTTAAAGAAACTGACTTGTACATGCTATTTCATCATATATTCACATTTTCTTTCTTAGAATATCAGGTAAATTCCCCTCTGCTCTCATTGTATTATTTTTTTTCCGGTTTCCTGCTTTACTGAGGTAACACCAGAAGCAGGTGAACAATCACTCCATTTGCTTACATTCACTCTAATTGTCATGTATAATGAACCCAAACAAGAGCAGTCCTATACACAGAGTATTGGTTGGTTTCCTCTGGCTGCTTCACATGCCCTTTATCAGCCCGTCAACAGCATGTCTTTGTATACCATGTTGATCCAATTTGTTCTTTCCCATGCGTACCTCTCACCCTTCCTGATGTTCAGGCCTAATACCTCTAAGCCTCTATCACCCCAATCCTTCCATCTCATTTTCAGTCTCAGTCTAGTATAAATTGACTTGAGAAATGTTATAGTGGACCTGATCATTCATTTTATATCATTTACTCAATTTTTTTTTCTCTCTTTTTATTTGACCATGCTTGTTCTTGCTCTCTTTTACCATCAAGGTGAATGTAGTCATACCAGAGCTACTGAGCTGTGGGTTGAGAGCATTGTAGCATTCTCTGCAAACCAGAAATTTACATCATGGCCATGTTCAGACTGGGACACCTTCTTTACTGGCAACTGTACCACTTGTGGACAAGGTTGCCTCAATATGGGATTTCATGTTGAACAAGGGTGAGTATGAGCTACAGTGAATAATGAGACTTTCAAATTTGAAATAGCTGCTTCTCTTATTGTACATCGCAGGTGATACTAATGTAGCGCACAACAGTGGAGGGTAAATTTTGATATGCAATGTAATGCAATGCTCCTCCATTGGATGTTGAGTTTAGGATAAGCTAAAGCAAGATTTATGTACAAGAAAAATAATATACTGGAATAGATATGGTTTTAGTACAAGGGATGCAGATTAGATGATAAAAATTAGTGTTGGCTGGGAGACTAGAGCTGTTTTCATGTATGTAATCACCTCAGTTTGTTTTAGAGAAAGAATGTACAGAAATATGCCAAGAATGTAGTGTAGAGTTCTTGCATACAGCAAGGGAACCATAAGATATGTATCAAATCTTTTTTACCAAAGTTAATATAGCAGCTCTATTTAGAACAACACGCATGACACTTCACTGTTTGTGCTCTAGGTTGTCAGTTTATTGATTTTAGCTGGGTGCTGTGAACATCATTCTATAAACCTAATTTCCCACTGCAAGTTGAATTTCATGCACACTGTAAGTTCTGTTGACTGACCATACATGGCAACCCAAGCAAAGGATTTCATAGTGTGGAGAAATGCTGCCCTTACCAATGGTCTATTTCAGGTGATCACTGCACAGTACTTCCATATTTGTATTAAGTTGCACTCTGTTAACCTGGTGCACATACCATATCTTAACTTATCATATATAACTCAAGGACCCCTTCCCCAGGGAATCCTGTAGCTTCAAGGCCGTGTTGTAATCTGTATCAGAGAAGGATGTACTCCTTTTGAGTGAGAAGTTCTTAGACAGGATCATACTCTAATGATACAACCTCAATGAATGCAACTTTTCTCTTGCAGCATAACCAGACAAAGACTGATAGCACCTACCATGTCTTCACCTTCTTTACATACATGTTTATATAATACATTGCTCAATATATATATACATACATGTATAACCATAACCCTGGGAATGGGGAGAAGGACTACTACATACAAATCTCGCATGTGTCAGAAGGGCAGAAGGATGGGGCTTGAAATCTTTCCATCATAAATTATCACTTTCTAGAATGGTAACAAGAGAAAGAACCACAAGATTTCTACTTGAAAGTTTACTCTTTTCTTCTTGTTTCCTAGTTGAGGTGGGAAAAGTGAGAATGTATAGAAAAACAGAAAAAGATAAAGATATAATCCAGCTTATGCCTGGTGTGTGGACCACATTATGCTATTTACCCATTGGGAAAACCATTACTGTATCCAAGAGTATTATGCAATGATAAATATGTATGGCTGTTATTTTGCATTAATAACTGCATTATCCCTCTGGATAGGGAAGAAACAATACTTCCCACGTTTTCCCTGCATGTTGTAAAAGACAACTAAAAGGAGAGGGAGCTGGTGCTGGAAATCCTCCCCTCCTGTTTTCACTTATCCAAAAGAAGGAACAGAGAAGGGGGCCAAGTGAGGATTTTTCTCTAAGGCTCAGTCCTCTGTTCGTAACACTACCTTGCTAATGCGGGAAATAGCGAATACGTATAAAAAAAAAGAATACTTCCCGTGTATTTCCTGTGTGTCGTAAAAGGTGACTAAAAGGTGAGGGGGGAGGGGGGCTGGAAATCCTTCCCTTCTATTTTCACTTTTCCAAAAGAAGGAACAGAAAAGGGGGCTAAGTAAGGATTTTTCTGTAAGGCTCAGTCCTCTGTTCTTAATGCTACCGCGTTAACACAGGAAATGGCAAATGTATGAAAAAAAAATAACTGGGATGAGAGTCTGAATGGAGGAATATTGGAGGAAGTAATGTTGTAGATATATCTGGAAGTGGAAACAGCAGCAAATGGAACCATAGAAGTAGAAGTGAGTCATATACAGGGGAAGGAGGCAATGGTCCTAGGAGAACTGAAGAATGCGTGGAAAGAAAGTCATTTGAGAGGGTAAAAATGGATATATTTGAAAGAATAGTAGTCCTACTCATTGTGTTGAGTGGTCAACTCGTAGGTCCTAATGAAGGGAATTCCTCACAGGAAAGACTATATTGAGATAGACAGAGACTGAACAGGCAGTGCGTCCATACGCTTTGGCGCCCTGGACTAGACTAAACTTTACATACGTAGCGTGGTGTACTATAGAAAATGGGAGGCCACATACATCTATACAGGACATACTATTACAGATGGTACATGTTACATAAATGCGTCTCTGTCTGTCTTATATCACGTATCTACACCTCCCTTCCCCTGCACGCTCGTAGCTCTATCTCAAGCGGACTGAGTTTCTGCAGTCTCATTGATCAGCGTGGGGACACTGGGGGATCATTGATGGGGACACTGGGGGATCATTGACAAAGGACTTTCTTTTCTTGTCCGAGCAAGGGGCCACAGGGATGTGGGGAAGGGGTCATCATGAGGGGAAGGCACTGGTCGGAGGAAACGTCGATTACGCCACCAGACTCTTCCACTAGGTAATCGTACCTCGTAATGCCTTGTTCTGCCACAGCCCATGAGGGTCCCAATCTTGTCCTAACAGAGTGAAGTCGGGTCCTGGACTCATACTGTCTGCCCCACACTTAACTTGGGCAGGGTGCGGGCGTGCTTGTCATACCGACGTCTAACCTGTTCGGCACGGGCGGCAGCTCGGCTGTTACAAGTCTCATACTTTTCTTGCCATTCCTGCGAGAAGGACTCTGGGTGGGCAGGAACCCAGGAGCGGAGCAGGCGACCGTATAGTATCTGCGCTGGTGATCTTCCTGTGTCATTAGGAGTGTTGCAGAGCTCGAGAAGTCCTCTGTTATCTTCATTGTCAATGTTGCCGTAGGGCGCCGTCTTCAAGATAAGGTACTTGACTGACGTGACGGCCCCCTCAGTATGGCCGTTTGACTGGGGGTAGTTTGGTGAGGATACCATGTGGTGAATGCCCCAGCGTTTTAAGAATTCTCAGAACTCGGAGCTTGTGAACTGGGGTACGCCATCTGTCCTCAGGTGGAGTGAAACACCAATGTCCTGGAAGTAGCAGCAGAACTTGCATGTGGTGCGTGACGCTGTAGATAAGGCACCACAGGGGACGACGACAGGCCAGCCAGAGAGTCAGTCCACTATCACTAGGAAGGACTTCCCTATGACTGTGAAGAAGTTGGCTGATACGGACTCGGAGGGTCTCGTAGGGTGGTCGTTGCTCTGCATGGGTTCCTACTGTTGGCAGGTTTGCATGACCTGACATGGCTGACAGGCTTGGACTGTACTGGCGATGTCAGCGTTGATCCCAGGCCAGAATACAGTCTGCTGTGCTCGACGTTTTGTTGCTTCCACTCCACAGTGGCTGTCATGGTGGTGAGCAAGCGTCCAGCGGCGGTAGGCAGTAGGTATGGCTATACGTTGGGTGTACAGAACCAGTTCCCCATCAGCAGATTGGCTGTCTCGTAGCTTCCAATAGGGAAGTAGTCAGTTGTGGAGAACGTACCGATTGGAGGGGAACCCTGTGGTCACGCAATCCTTGAGGAGGGTATACCCAGGGTCCTCACTTGCTGTTTCACGAAGTTCTTGTAGGGTTCTGTCGGCATCTTGATTCTTGGGGTCTTGCAGGTCACTATACTGCTCAGGTGTGTATTGGCATTGTTGCATAACTTTTCGTCCTCTGGCATGGGGCGGCTAACTGGGACTCTGGACAGGGCATCCAGGATGCAGAGCTGTTTTCCCGCACACCTCACGGCCTTAAATTGGTAGGGCAGAATGAGACCCTTTAGTTGTTGGAGGTGAAGTCCGGGACCCCAATCAGGTAGGGATTGCACTTGGACATGACCCAGATGGCGGTGAGCAACTCCAGTTCAGTGGTGGCATATCTTGTTTCGGCGTCAGTAAGGAAGCGAGAGCCACGCTGAACGAGGCGTAGCTGGTCCTGGCCGTGATCCTGGAGTAAAGCGTAGGCAACAGCAGCGATGCTTGGGGTGAACTCTTACAGGTGGTTCACCAGCCCCGTGAAGGAACACAGGTCAGTCAGGTTTGCAGGTGTCGGAAAGTCACAGATGGCACTGACTCTGTCCTAGTCCGCTTCTATGCCCTTGTCTGAGATGTTGTAACCACAGAAGCTCACACTAGGGGCGGCAATCAAGAACTTGTCTCGGTTGAGAGTGATCCCGTTCTTGCGACACCTAGTGAGCATCTGGTTGACTTGTCAGATGTGTGTCTTGAAGTCGTCGTCATAGAGGAGGATGTCATCCACCACTTTGACACATCTTGGCATTACCTGGAGGGCTATGTCTCTGCGGTGACATTAAGCATCTCCAGTAGCTGAGAAGCCCATGGAACCTCTGCAATACTTAAAGCATCTGTACAGCATGATAAAAGTGGTGAGGTGTTGGTCCTCCTTGGCAAGTTCAAGTTGCCAATATCCGCACAGGGCATCCGCTGTTGTGAAGTACCGTGATGAGGGAGTGACACGGCAGACTGCGTCGAACGGTGTTGGGGAAGGATGTGTTGGGCAGGATAACTGGCTGTTGAGATGGGACAGGTCGAAGGTGATCCTGACGCCTTTGTCCTTCGCTATGGTAACTGGTGGGTGGCACCATTCAGACGGTTCATCTCCTTCTGGTGTGATGATGCCTTGACGTACCATTGACTCAAGTTCCTCCTTCACCTGTTCCTGGAATGCGAAGGGGATCTGTCTCAGAGTGTGGATGGTGAATGGTATTGCTCTCTCCTTTAGGTGAATCCTCATGGGCTTACCCACCATCGGTTTTAACAAGGCCACTTTGAGGTCTTGCGTAGTGAGTAGCACGTTGTTGTATTCCTGTAGGAAATACTCTCTTGCAGCAGACAGGGTTGGCAGGTCAGGTAGGTGCGACACGTCACACCTGTTTGCATGCTTGACCTCCAAGATCGGCTTCAGGAACTGGGGAGAAATGATGGCTAACTCCCGGCAGTGTCCGTAGGAGAGGAGAGGAGTCGTGACACCATCATGGACCTGTATCTTGGCTGTACAAGTCCTCGTTCCTAGTTGTAATGTTGCTTGAAAGAATCCCAGGGCAGGAGCCATCTCAGATCCATCAGCTGTTAGGGTAGTGGTGGATGCTAGGGGCTGTAGATCGCTGCGTGGAATTCCAAGCACGTCCAGGTGTTCCTGACCTATGACTGTGTCCTGCAACATCTGAAGTTGTGATATGGTCTGGCCGTATACCAGTTGGACACAGACGGACTTTGGAGTGTTGTCTGCTGACACGCGACGACAGTTGCTGTTCCTTCTACGTGAGAGTGATCCTTTACTCTTAATCGACATCGTTGACCGGCACATTTTAGCGAAATGCCCTATCTTGTGACAGGAGCGGCACTCGCCTTCCTTGGCAGGACACTTGCTAGTCTTGGGTCGATGTCATTTGCGTCCGTAATTCGAACAGGTGTCATCCTTTGCAGAGCATTTCCCAGAGTCATGTCGTCGGTTACATGGTTGGCAGGAGTCGGTGTTTGGTGCTGATGTCTTGTGTTGACGTCTTGGAGGAAAGGAGTGGGTCGGCTTGTCTTGCTGTTTCCTTTTCTTGTAGCTGGAAATAGCGCACAGTTTGCTTGGGGACGATTGGATGGCTGAGGCTGTACCTTTGGCGGCCTCAAACGACTGGCAGCAGGTAACCATATCCTGATATGATGCACCTGCATGTAGAGAAGTGAGGCGCTGCACGAGCTCTTCATTTTTGACGATTCTCCGTCCTGTTTACAGCGCAAGAGTGCGCGTCGGCGTAGAGCTTCCTTCTTCTGGTTTTTGAAGTGTTTCTGTAGCACGTCTAGTATCTCGTCGACTGTCAGTGAAGTGTCCTTTGCTATCCCGAGGGTGTGCTCCAGGGTCCGTTGTACATCGAGGGACACTGACATCCTGAGCTGTATTAGCTGCTTTTCCCTGCTCAAGGTCTGCAGGTCCACCATAGTGACGTAGTCATCCCAACGACTGTGCCACTGACGAAACGTCTGGAAAGTGTCGTCAGCACGTAACATGGGTGGCCTGTGTGCGAGAGTCTTGTCTGCAGGGTGTGTCACTAGTGAGGTACTTGTGACGTCCATGGTGGCGTCGGAGGTAAAGACGTTTGAGGCATCAGTGGTGGGCGTAGCGGGGGTAAACTCCGGCGCAGCTGGGTTGAATGTAGATGTGGCTCGTTTTGGTGTTAACATCTGTATTAGCGCTGCAAAGCGTTCAGCGTCTTCCCTGCGTCGCATGTCGTCCTCGTGTCGTCGCCTCTCTTCCACCTGTCGTCGACTCTCTTCATCATGTCGCCTCGTCCTCCTGTTCGTCATTTCTGCGTCTTTGTTTTTCTTCTGCCCTCTTGCGGTTCTCAGAAGAAATTCGCGCCTCCTCCAGGTGCCGAATAAGCTGGAGGAATTCAGGGGCACTTCCTCTGTCTGGGTAGTGAGGCGTGAGCGTTGGTGGCTGATCAGTGCGAGCGTGGTATCCTCTGTCTGGGTAGTGAGGCGTGAGCGTTGGTGGTTGATCAGTGCGAGCGTGGTATATAGGACTGTCGGTCCATACTGGTGGTTCATCGTGGCCCAATCGCTGGTCCGGAAGTGGTCCATGTGTTTCTTCGTCCGTGTCTGAGTGGTGTGGGATGTCTCCGGACTCGGGACGAACTGGTAGAGACGCCATTGTTCTTGGCTACGCACTAGAACAATCTGGAGAGCGAGAAATTTGCGAAAACTTTGAAGTATCAGGTCAGCGTTTAGTACAGGTCGCGGGCGATTAGCGCGGTGCTTTCGGTGTGGGCCAGGCGCGCTGGCTGGGCTGGGCGCGTGACGTAATCCGACGTTACAAAATGGCGGCCACTACCCAGTACCGCGTCCTTTACCTTGGGGTGCTGTTTTGACGCTGTGAAACGCCCCACAAGTACTGTTACACATCTTCCACTGCACTGAGCACATTCACAGTAAAACGTCACTGAGCACTGACACTGTTAAAGGTCGCGATATACACTGATCACTGCACAGGGCTGGCGTTATTGTGTTGTTAATGGCGTTGAGCTAGGAGACGACGCGTTCGAGACGAAATTTAACCCTTACTCTGGTTTATAGCCTTAAAAAAAACTTCACTGCGCCATGTCGTTTACTCTCTGTGTTGAGTGGTTAGTTTGTAGGTTCGAATGAAAGTTCCTCACCGAGAAGACTATATTGAATGTACAGAGACTGGGCGGGCTAGCGCGTGTCCGTGCGCGGTGACGCCCGGGGCTGGACTGATGTTTACATAGATAGCATAATGTACTATAGTAAATGGGAGGCCAGATATATATATATATATATATATGACATACTAATACAGATGGTACATGTTACATAAATGCGTCTCTGTCTTATATCGCGTGTCTACAAAAGGGGATAAAGGTGAGTGTTCAAACTAAAGAGGCATAAGTTTGTTGAGTATATCTGGGTGGGTTTTGATGGGTGGGTTTTGACAGTGAGAGTGAAGGCATGTACAAAGTATCAGATCGGGGGGGGGGGTTTCATAAGTGGTAGAGGATTTGTTGATCAGGTGTTTGCGCCGAAGAATGTTTGTGAGAATTACTTAGAAGAACAGGTGGATTTTGTATGTGATTTTTAAGGATCAGGGAAGACATATGATAGAGTTGATAGAGATGTTTTGTTGAAGATCTTAATAATACAAGGTGTGGGAGGTAAGCTGCTAGAAGCAGTGATAATGTTTTATCAAGGATGTAAGGCGTGTGTACGAGTAGGAAGAGAGGAGAGTGATAGGTTCCCAGTGAAGGTCAGTCTGCGGCAAGGATGCGTGATTTCACCACGGTTGTTTAGTATGTTTTTGGGTGGAGTGGTTAGGGAGGTAAATGCAATAGTTTTGGAGTGAGGGTCGAGTACGCAGTCTTTTGGGGGATGAGAGGGCCTGGCAAGTGAATCAATTGTTCGCCGATGATACAGCACAGGTGGCTGATTCGAGTGAGAAACTAGAAATTGTTGATTGAGTTTGGGAGTGTGTGTGAAAGGAGAATGTTGAGAGTAAATGTGAATAAAAGCAAGGTTATTCGGTTCAGCAGGGTTAAGGGACAAGTTAGTTGGGGAGTGAGTTTGAATGGGGAAAAATTGGAGTGAGTGAAGTGTTTTAGATATCTGGGAGTAGACTTGGCAGGGAACTGAACCATGGAAGTGGAAGTGAGTCATAGGGTGAGGGAGGGGGCGAAGGTTCTGGGAGAGATGAAGAATGTGTGGAACGAGAGAACGTTATCTCGGAGGGCAAAACTGGGTATGTTTGAAGAAATAGTAGTTCCAACAGCAGTATATGACTGCGAGGTATGGTCTATATATAGGGTTGTCCGGAGGAGGGTGGATGTGTTGGAAATGAAATGTTTGAGGACAATATACGTTGTGAGGTGGTTTGATCGAGTAAGTAATGTAAGGGTAAGAGATATGTGTGATAATGAAAAGAGAGTATTTAAGAAAGCAGAAGAGGGTGTGTTGAAATGGTTTGAACGTATGGAGAGAATGAGCGAGGAAAGGTTGTCAAAGAGGATATATGTGTCAGAAGTGGAGGGAATAAGAAAATGTGGTAGACCAAATTGGAGGTGGAGGGATGGAGTGAAAAAGATTTTGAGCGGTCGGGGCCTGAACTTCCAGGAGGGTGAAAGGCATGCACGGAATAGAGTGAACTGGAACGATATGGTATACTGGAGTCGACGTGCCGTCAGTGGACTGAACCAGGGCATGTGAAACGTCTAGGGTTCAACCGTTCCTGTTCTGAGGCCATTCAGGCAAGGGATCAGGCGTATCGGGCATGGAAAACCTTTCCTACCCCT
>JAYMFT010080319.1:0-14311 GCA_038088735.1 Panulirus argus | reverse complement strand
GATAGATAGATAGATAGAGAGAGAGAGAGAGAGAGAGAGAGAGAGAGAGAGAGAGAGAGAGAGAGAGAGAAACTAAAGATGGGGTGTGGAGGGGAAGGGGGTGGGGTAGTCATCATGAGCTGGAATGGGTGGTGTTGATGGGGTGGAACCCACTGCTATTTGTCAACACACTCTCAAACACCTCATATTCCTGTCGGGGGTAGGTTGTAGGGGGTTGTCAGACACGCTCGGGTAGGGGGAAGTGGGGAGGGGGATGTTGGAGGTGAGGGAAGAGGTGGGGAGGGGGGGTCGGGTAGCAGGTAGCAGGGAGGGTAGCGGAGAAAATGCGAGACGCGTAGCGTCGCTGGCGACTGGCGGTACAATTCCGATGTGTAAAGTGTGTACGGGAGGGTTGTGTAAATGAAGGGGGTGCGTGAGGGAGGCGTGTGTGTGTGTGAGGAAGGAGTATGTATGGGGCGTATAAGGATGGGGGTACATACGGGGTGTGTAAAGGACAGGTGCGTAATGGAAGGGTGTGTAAGGGAGGGGTACATAAGGGAGTGATTATGTAAGGGAGAGGGGTGTATAAGGGAAGATTTGTGTAAGGGAGGTGTGTGTGTGTGTGTGTAAGAGAAAGTACATGCGAGTAAAAGGGGGCGAGTAGAGAGAGAGAGAGAGAGAGAGAGAGAGAGAGAGTCAGTCACACACACAGACGCTGCATCCCGCGCGTCACAAGTGGACAAGTGCGAGGGAGCCCTGGGCGAAGGAGGAGGTGTCATGAGATTTAATTTTAAATCTCGGTGCTGTAACTGCCGAGCCCGACCTTGGCCGCCGCCGCCGCCCGTGGACAAGGAAAGCGTCGCTCTCTATTAGCGTGTGTGTGTGTGTGTGTGTTTCAAATCTGGGCAGCTGATAACGGGTATTCTATACACAGGATGGTGTGCGTATATCATACGCTTGTAAGCATATATTCATGCATTGCACTTGCTTCAATGAGTATTCCTCATAATATGAGAATCAGAGTGTGTGAGTAATTAGCTACGAGTGCTCAAGACGACGAGAGATTGTTTACCAAAAAGAAAAAAAAGACACGGGGTTTAGTGGTGGGGGGAATAATATACAAGAGTTCCGTCCAAGTCGTGTGAGTTACGCGTTGTCAAGTGTGTTGTATGTGTGTGTGTGTGTGTGTGCGTGAGGTAGGGAGGTTTTGTATGTTTGTGGACTGAAAACTAGCAGACCACAGTGAGAGAGAGAGAGAGAGAGAGAGAGAGAGAGTGAGAGAGAGAGTGAGAGAGAGAGAGAGACAGAGAGGATTTTCATTTGCTTCCTAAACTTCGTCACTTTGAAATTTATCTCCTCTTTAAGACCCACTTAGCAAAAACCTCTCTCTCACAATATAGAATATCATTGCTATTTCTTGCTACTCATTTTATTGCAAACAGTTCCCTTGCACTACAAGTCTATGATTCAAATGCATTAGGTAATTTATGAATTTTTATAGCAGGACCAACCAATTCAAGAAGCAAGTTTTTTTTTTTTTACACAAGGATCAAAAAAAAAAAGAAAAAGAAAAAAAAAAAAAAAAGAGGGTGCATTGCAGAGTGCTGCCATCTATAGTCTCTGAGCAGAGTTGGGGGCTTAGTGCATATTAACGCCAATAGATGGCGCAGGAACTGTTTGCGTATGTCTCTATACATTATTTTTTTCCTATCTTTAATTAGTTTTCTCACATGCCTTGAAAATGACCCTAACAAAAGGGTAAAACAAGTTAGCTTTATATGTTAAATAAGTACTGGAATGAGAGAGAGAAATGTTAGTAGCATCTCTCACCACTGTTATGCCAGATGTAACGAGAGACAATGTTAAAATACCGCAGGGGGTTAAGCATACGTGAATATCCGAGAATTTAACTCTGTCGTAAGTACATATCATCTTGCTAATAAGTGAGGCTCAACACTTTAATCCATTACATGAATAACACCTTCACTACCAGGCGCACGCTCCTCCCTTTCGATCCACACAAGTTACCGGGGCGGGGCTTATCGCCGGGCTCTCCGCCGCGATTGGCCGCTGCCGTCGGGGGGGAGAGATAGTCTCCCGCGCGCTGATTGGCCGTGATGTCATGGGACTCTGGATTCGCCGTGAACCAGGGTGGTCAACAGTTAAAAATATATCAATTACTTTGTACCTCTACGGTTGATAAATTCTCGGAGGATGTGGATGTAGGATATGCAGATTCGTGGGATGTGCCACCGAGGGATGGGGCTTAATTTGCATACGGAGTGGGATGAGGAGCGAAGGTCTCATCTCCCGTGTCACGTTGGTGCCCCTGGATGCGAGGTATGAAAAGGGGGTGTACGTGTGTCCGACGGTTTAGAGTTGCTCGTGCGGCCGAGAGGGGGAGATGTGGGAAATTTAAACACGAGGAGGCGCCAAGGTATCGATAATAGTGCGTGGCCGCCGCTCTGTATGTGCAATCCTGTTTTTTTTTTTTTTTAGTTTGGCAGAGGACCTAATTACGAGTCTCCTTTTTCATATTTTATTTTTTTTCCTATACATGACCCCGGTGCTTTATATGTGTGATTGTCTTACGGTATCGGCTGTGAGGAACGAGCTCGTCGACTCGCCGCTGACGTTTGATGCGGGAACTACGTGTAGAAAGTCTCGCCATGAGCACAAGAGTCGCACCACTGCCAATGCATGTGGGCTGCAGAATGTCGGAGCTAAGACGTCAGCTGCTCCTTCCTAGCCCGACGACACCCAGCCAGGATCGCACGGCGCTGGTCCGGAAGAACTTGTTCGGACCGATCGACCACGACGAGAACATTAAGTTCGTGCAAGACGAGCTGGACAAAATCTCCCAGGCGGACTGCCAGCGGTGGAACTTTGACTTTCAGGCCGAGAAACCGAAGGAGGGCCGCTACGACTGGGAGCCCGTGGCCGAGGGCGTGCCGCAGGCATACGAGATGTCAAGATTGACGTACCTCACCACCCACGCAACCACCACCTCCTCCACCTCCCCGCACACCACCCTAGCCGCACCCACTCCAGTGCGTAAAGTACCTGAAGGGGGTGGCACTTCCTCCACCACTACTACGACTACTGCCTCTACCACTGCGGTAGACCAGCCATCCACCACCACGCAAGCCACCACCACCATCACTACCACCACCACCACCACCACTCCCACCTCTACAGCCATCCCCACCACCACAACCACCTCCACCACCACAGTTTTGGATAAAGCGGCGAGCCAAACCACAACGCGACTAACCACTCCTGTGTCCAGTGCTAGTCCGACTAGTGCTAGTGAGGCTGCCACAAGTAAATCCATAAGGGAAGTGGTTGTCAAAAAGTATATGGGTGACACTGAGAAATTGGACACGAGAGACCATAAACCATTATCTGTACTCAGATGCACCAGATCGAGATCTTCACAACCTCCATTAACAGGTAAGAATAAGCTGTGTGTGTGTGTGTGTGTGTGTGTGTGTGTGTGTGTGTGTTAGTGAGTAGGCGGCGTACGAATAACTAGAGTATTTCCTGTGTGGCCAAACCTTTTGGGTGGATGTGACGCAGGCTTGAACTGCTTTCCACTTGACGCATCCAGGAGCGTTATAAAGGTGATTTAAATTTACTATTTATGCCTTAATGGGGGGGCTGAGTAACTATGCCCCCAGGATGCATTTTAAGTGTGTTGTCTGACAGTGTGTGTTCTTGTATTTCTTGTGTAAAGCGGGGACTCCACTGGCTACTCTTTGTAGTGGGTTACCCCACCTTACGACACGTTAAAAATTATACTGTTCTGATGTTGTGAAACCTGGCGTATCCATTACGAGAGCACTCTTGTAAGAGATTCTCATTAATGTGTACTTGTGATGAATGTCGTGTACATATATTTAAGAGACTTAAATTACAGTTACAGACGGACAAGCAAGCTAGAGGGGCAATAAGATGTTCACAAAACTAAAGTATATAAGTAGCGAATGGTAACCCCTTGGAAGTTGCGTCGTGGAGTGTGTGTGTGTGTATGTGTGTGTGTGTGTGGAGGGGAGGGGGTACAGGGTGCGGCATTGCCGTGTCCCGCCGTGGCTATATACACACACACTCACACACTGGTGTCGAAATTATACGGTATACTGGCAGGGAAACGGTCATTCAGATTCCATGTCAATCTACGATTTATAGACTTTATGTAAGGTTGTAATTCCCTGAGGTTGTTAATTCCCCCTCGCGTGTACACAGGTGAGTTTGAGTAGCATTGAAGATACACATTCGTGAATGTCTGATACGGTTAATAGTTGGGCGAGATGCAAGATGCGGTTACATTTGCCATATTTATACTGGGCCATGGCCACCGTTGACGGGGGAGGGGGGGTGGGTTCTCCATGAATATTTCATTACGGAGAACCTGTTTCGAATGCTCATTTGTTTCGCGTATTGTTGTTGTTGGTAGTACGTAAGGGCGCTGAGTTATAAATGCACATCTCGGTGCACAACCGACAATACAGACTGCATCAGTAACCATCCGCGTGACGTCAGCTGGCGATGGTCACATGGCGCGGAACTGACCAATGGGCGCACGTGTTGCAGGCGGAACTGACCAATAAACACACGAGTTAATGGCAGCCCCTGCAACACGCGTCAATTGCACCAGCTGCACCTAACCTCCGTTGCGGGAACGGTCGTATGTATGTTGATGTTGGAGTTGACGGGGGCTGAGATGTTGCCAACACGAATTGTGTGAATTTGGCAGTCACGGTGCGTGTAAATACATGCAGAATGAGGATTAATTACTCCAAAATATTGCAAGCGGGATTCTGCACTGTGCACCACGGTGATGTAGCGGTCGGGGGTGCTTACGCTAGGAAGCTTATCAAGATTTGGAAAGCTTAAGTGATGAGGTTAACAGTCATAATAAGTTAACGTGAGTGTCAACTGGTGTTCTTGAGAAGGTGCATTAGTGCTTATCATCTTTTAAAAAAATGTCGCTTTTCATAAATTCATTTATCAATATTTATATCATTTACTGGAAATAATATGTATTACATGTTACCATGATATTTATTGTTCTCAAAGTTTTGCAAAGGTATTTCCTTACGTCTTTGTCAAGCTTATAATAAATAGTGAGGAAGATTAGCAAACGATAATACTCTTGACCACACTGAGTTAAAGTTTAGCAGGCCTAAGGGAAGACGATAAAAAAACGCAAAAAAAAAAGGAATAATGACCATCACATGGTCGATCCCCATGGGAAACATGGGGGACTCCCAGGTTCGCAGGGAAATATATCTACTGGCCACGTTTCCCCGAAGCTGAGGGTTTTAAATCCATAATGGACTATAGATCGACCCTCGGCGTGGGATTTTATCGACCAGGATTGATTACCACCACCACCACCACCACTACTACTATTACTACTAGGGCTGGGCTGGGTAGGATTCGGTAGGGTGGGGTGTGTGTGTGTTTGTGTGTGTGTGTGGTGCGGTAGACATCTCCATGGCAGCTAGTTTGGTCGACAGCGGTTCCTCTCGCCTTTTAAAATTAAATCACCCACCCGTGACCTGCTGCTAGGGGTGGGTACTACACAGCTAACTTTCCTCCCCCTCCCCTTCTCCCCTCTCTCTCTCTGTACACACTTGCTCCCCTACGCTCTCTCTTCTCTCTCTCCCCTCCTCTCTCCCCCCCCCAAGCGTCATCCTTTCTGTTTATTGTGTATGCATCCCGCGTCCAGAGGAGGACCCTCTCCCCCTTTCCCTCCGTACGCAGTCGTAGGCCTACGTCCCCTCCTGACGCATAAATCAATAGTTGCTTTTGCGATCGATAGGCACACACACACACACACTCTCACAGCTGCGTGGGAATGAGTAATTTCGGAAGCCGAGGCTCTAGTGTAGTATGTATCTTTACCGCTGACTGGGGTTTTTCATTCGTAAAGCCAACTAACTGTTGGTTTAGATATAAGATAGATATATCTTTGTGTTATTGGCCCGTGGAGTTTTACAGTGTTTGCGTAGACCAATAGATGGCAGGTTGAGCCCCTCATACTGACGAACACAC
This sequence comes from Panulirus argus, assembly GCA_038088735.1. NCBI lineage: Eukaryota > Metazoa > Arthropoda > Malacostraca > Decapoda > Palinuridae > Panulirus > Panulirus argus. Next base: position 8,272 of record JAYMFT010080319.1, on the reverse strand, counting down.
AAACATAGAGTAACTCTGATATGAAGAACTTGATTTTACTTATAGAAATACGAGAAAAAATAATCCTTAAGCTTATGTTAAATTGACAACGCCAGTGTTGAGGAGATTGGGGGGGGGGGGAAAGAGGGAGAGGGTAGGTATTTAAACAAGATGGATTGAAAGGGGGGGGAGGGAGGGTGGTGTGTTGCATGCATCGCAATGGTGTAGAATTACCGGAACGACATTGCAAGTTGTGACATTTTTAAGTGTTAAATCGAACATTAGACCTTAACAATCGCCGGTGAGCTTGCGTGAACTGTTGTAAGTCGCGTGTGTGTGTGTGTGTATGTATGTGTGTGTGTGTGCGTTCGTTAGTGTGAGTCGAGTGAGTTTGTGCATGTGTGCGCTATGTTCTCATTTTCCGGCATTACTCGTGTTATCATACAAGAGCATAAGTTTTACATGCATGTTGAGCCTTCCTAGCGGTGTAACGTTCCCAGATCTTCCCAAGTTGAGGTATATATGTACATATTGAAAGATGAAGGAGCGTGGGTTGGTCACTTTGCAACACTGCAACGAACGGGTTGAAACCTGTGGAGTAGCTAGGCGAAGAGTAACCAGGATTTCGCGAGGACGCCCGCTGCAGTGGCCAGGTGCAAGTGGACGACTTAACGTTGAGCGCACGTGCGCGAGACTAAGTCAGTCTTCAAGGATCATGAGAAGTGCATGGGGTAATTAACGGCCAGATTGGACCGGGGTTGATTATGGGAGTGTTAGCTAAATTTAGTTCCGACCAAATTGGGCTACTACGTTTACTCTAGTCGTCCGTTGCTGCCGACCCGCTTCGTTCGGCTCCCACCAAAGGACACAATTTCCTTCATTGCTCGGCCTGAAGTCTCACCGAGGGTTTAGTATTTCGGGTTGTGCATTTTCCTTCGTTACCGAACTGTATCTAGTATTTAGAGAGGGAGGGAGGGAGAGTGTGGAGGAGATGGGAAAATATATACTTTGATTCCGGTTTTCTCGCCTTTCGGACGCAGCGGCTGAGTTGGGAGTTGTAAGTCACTGGACGAGTCGGCTGGCGTTGCCGACGAGTAAATCTTGTTCGTATTTTCAGCTCCTGTACGTGAGGTCTCTGCCGATCAACTAACGCTACATCTCCGGTGACGTGGTGGTCCTGCGTAACGAAACGACGGGGCTACACGTGAGGCAGAAGCTTCCACGTGCACGATGGTTGGGGGGGCGGGGGACGGACGGACGGGCGCGGAGTGAAGTGATCAGACGTGTTGGTGGTGGTGGTGGTGGGCGCAAGTGGCGCATGGCGTGATTGTGGCACAGGTGTGAATGAACTCTATGCGTAGGCCACCGAGAGCGGTATATCCCCCAGCTTGTCAGTAGCCGCCTCGGAGGGTTATGACGGAGAGGGACAATTGCCAGAGGTTGATGGATTGTCAATTCAATTCTGGCAAAACTTTAGCTTCGGACGCTCGCTCGTCTTCGGGGTGAGGTTTTGCCCCGGCAGATATTTTTGTAGGAGGCGAGCGAGTTCTCCTCGACGTCTCTATATATATGAAAAAAAAAATGTAAACCTCCCTTGTAAGTGGGTCTGTCTCCCCCCCCCTCCGTGGTTTATGGGGAGGAGGAGGAGGAGGGGTGTGTGTGTGGGGGGGTGTCCTCCCGCCCCCCCCTCCAACAAAAAAAAAAAGAAATCGTGGTGTTGGAGGCCGACTGTCAAGCAACTTAGGTTTGGAGGTGCGTGCGTTTGCTGCTGGCCAGACAGGGAACATAATACCATGTGTTGGGACGGTATATCTGATAGCTGTTGAGCCCGGCCGGGCGGGAGGCGTGTACAGTAGCTCCTTGCATAATGGAACCAAGGTTGACCTGCCTTTTTATTCTGGGAAGGATCGGGATGGATAAGGACGAGAGAGAGAGAGGGAGAGAGTCTTACATACATACATACATACATCGTCGGTATAAGAAAATGTTTCTAGTTGAACATATTTGAAAAAGGTTTAACTGTTTATAAAAACCGTTTGCCGGCACGAGAGAGCAAAGCAAGGTGGTAGTAGGTTCTCTCTCGACACCCGACGACACTGCTCTGTCCAAGGTCTAACCCTTTTTGTATCCCTTCAGTGTATATTCCTAATCCGAAGAGACGCTGATGCAGTAGCGAGGACGCCTATTCCAGCAAGCAAGCAAGCAATATCTTTTTTGGTGACCTGAAGTAAAAATGACATATGGCTCTGCTCTGTTGTGATCATGATCTTGGTTTGAAGTGAGTGGCGAGCGAGAAGTCTACTACATGTGTTGTTGAGTGGTTGTTATATAGAAGCGTGGATGTACGTAATGGAGAGAGAGAGAGAGAGAGAGAGAGAGAGAGAGAGAGAGAGAGTGATTGTGATATCACAGGACAGCGACGTTAGGCTTACTACTGTGGGCCCAGCCAGCGATGGGGTGGGGGGTGAGGTGGTGGGGGGGCATTAATTATCCCAGGATGATGTATTGGGTTTAATACTGTAGAAGGAGCTTAAATAGCCTCCTTTGTGGTATTTCCCATCTGGTATGTTTCCTGGCGTAGAAGGGTTACGTCAAACGACCTTGCCGCACACACACACACACACACAAGATATCAGGTTCGTGTTAGGCGTAACGGAATAAGCGGCCTACTTTTACGCTGTGGACTGCGTAGAGCCTCCCAAGCCAGTGACCTTAATTATAAATACCCTGATAATTACAACTAATCTCATGTAGGAGCCCAAAGTATAAGCTGTTCTCTTTACATAGATTCCAAGGTTCTTTGGGGGTGAAATCTGGTTTCCCTGGTTACTAGTTAGCAGTAGATTAATGAGGGAGGCTGTAAGAGGGTTGGTCTCGAATCTACGTAAAAGTCACACACTGCTCAGTCCATTACCTGTAGAAATTCTGAGGCTTCCATGATGCAAATTTCATATTCTTCGTTCCTGGCAAAGGGTAGTAGGCTATATGTACGCAGTAAATTAAGGGTGTCGCAGGAGAGAGAGAGAGAGCTGTTTGTTTTGTTACTTTTCTTAATTATTGCCTGTGAACGTTTATTGCCAACTGTTCATATAACTGAATTATTAAGTAGCCCAAGACATTGCTGAAATGTCCACTCTCATTATTACAAAAAGCAATTTAGGGTCAAGGAGAATTGTGGCGAATTTGAAATCCTTTTGCAATATGGTCATGACGTCTTTTCTTTGCACCCAAACACAAGCGTATGATTATTTACGATTTCATTTTTTACAAACAAGACATATATATACTTTTCTTAGCCTTCGATTAGCTAAATCAGGCCTTTTGCACTCCTGTTTCTAACAATAAATTTATTTGAAAGGCCAACAACGTGGTCTGAAGTAAGACAAGGCTAAAGGTTACTACTACTACTACTACTACTACTACTACAACTACTGTGTTCAGAAGCTCGTCGCTCTGCGATAAAAAGCTGGAGATACAGTCCTTAATCCCCCCCCCTCCCCCCACTCCGTCGCCTGATGCCCTCAGCTCGGTATCAGCGGCTTCCATTCACCACGCGCTTATCAGTGATCCGGCCCCAAACTGGTTGGAAGCCTAGCGGAGTACGAGATAAGTCTTTATCGCGCTGCGTACTACGAACGTAGTAGTAGTAGTAGTAGTAGTATAGTAGTAGTAATATATCTGAATCATGTGTGACAGTCTTTGAGGGGAATGATCGAAGTAATAATTAATATGTAATGAAAGAAGTTTAATTAATATTTCTACAAAAAATGTAGGAAAGTTAACGTAGTAACATAAATTGGTGGTAGATGACGTAGTGAGGGGGTAGGGGTGGGGGCGCGGGACGGGTCGTACTACGCGTTGCTTGTTTTGATTCTGGGCGGGAACGTTCACACGAGGAGGGATTTTGCGCGGGAAACGGCTAGAGCGCGCGCGCGCGCCTGTGTGTGTGTGTGTGTGTGTGTGTGTGTGTGTGTTTAGGCGGGAAGGAGGTGGGAGGAGGAGTATAGGAGTAGGAGGGGGTGTAGTACGCGTGGCCCAGGGGGGAGGAGGAGGGGCCCCCCTCCTCCTCCAAGCCACAGATAAGAGCCTTCCTACGACCCCCTCGCTCACACCATTTAAACTTACTACAGCCACGAGAGAGAGAGAGAGAGAAAGGTTCTCTTGTTCAAGTCACCGTGGCGGCCGTGCGCACGTATCCCGCCAGTTTCCTCTCTCTGTTTGTTATGACTTGGCCGGATGAAGGAGTTGATGTCATATATTATTTATTTTCTTTCCACACAGATTTACAAATCAGTATTAACATTTGTCGAGCAAGTGACGCGTTTAAGAGAGCGTGTCGGTATAAGATTTGAATCCCGTCCGTCTATTATCTGCTCGACTCCTCCTCCCACAAAGAGCTCATTGTGGTACTAGGATGTCGAAAGTCGTTTGCGAAACTTTGCGTTGGGGTTGATAGAGGACGCGCACCCTATTCAGGCGTATAGATAGGGTCACGTGGGACTCGCACCTTAGACCTTGCTAGCCTCAAGATGTAAACAACTGGTTCCTGACCTTCCCTTTTCCTTCCCCTAGCAGGGCGGGAGGGTGGACCTTCCCTTTTCCTTCCCCCCAGCAGGGTAGGTAGTGAGGTTAGTAGCAGGAGGTTTTAACTAACGCGTGGAGGGGAATGGAGGAGAAGGCGAGGCTATCTTTAGGAATATCTTGAAACTGCTACACACGCCCATTGCCAAGTCGTGAAATCTTGGGGAAAGTTTTTATCATTTTGATAATTTATATTTAGATTACTTCATATTTTCCTATTTTTTTTTTACTTCAGATATCTGAACTGGAAGGGGGATGAGAAAGCTTTTTTTATATTTTTTTATAAGTAAACGGTATGGCTTTCGAGTAGACGTTTAAGCGAATTCAATCCCACCATCGGCAACTGTCGTATTGGGTAGTCACGTTTTGACACTCGACTGTAGGCATTATCGTTGGATTTATCATCTGGTGTAACTCACTCCGCCCCCCCTCCCCCTCTCTCTCTCTCTCTCTCTCTCTCTCTCTCTCTCTCTCTCTCTCTCTTTTACCTAGGACAATGGTTCTGCAGCAGAGGAAAGACTTGGGCCCGTTGTGTTTAATGGACTGGATAATGACATGAATATGCCTGTGAAAGTTATGACATTAGAATGGTCCATCTGGGAGTCAAAAAAAAAAAAAAAGTCAGGAGGGGTATAGGCTCTCTGAGCTCTTCTTCCTCCCCACTTATTGTCCGTATGTCAGAGTGACAGACAAGAGGCAAATTTTGTGGTGTTGGGCGGTCCGTCCCTCTGTGTGTGTGTGTGTGTGTGTGTGTGTCTGGGCTTGGGGGGGGGGGAATGTTACATTTACAGCATCTATAGAACTAAGAGGCTCCCCCGACGAGCGTGACGGCTTTTGGGAGTAATAACCAGGGTCGTCATGTTTTGTCGGCAATAGTTTCAATCTGGCATGGCCGTATGTGGCCGCCACTGTTTTACTACCACATTGGGCGAGGCTGACCGCAGTGGTGGTGGTGGTGGTCGGGTGCCTTTTTTTTTTTTGTACGCTGGCATGAAATGCTCATGATGGTCTCTTTCTTAACCCTTTAAATATCGTAAATGAGTATTCTTATTTTCCTTTAACATCCAGTGGGAATGCTTCTTTACACATGTCCGTCAGTCTGTATATTGCACACGCTCGTCTCTGGGCTAACATCTCATCATTCTGAGATGTATGTGACTGTTCGAGTTCATTTGGTCTTAGTGATTTGGGTCAGCCAGTGCGGTCCCGTGAGGCATTCGCTCGTGTCTTGGGAGAATTCTAGTGCTGATAATGTTGGCATCTAATCACTCACTGTGCATAATTTACGCACTCGAATAGTAATACTTAAATTGATAGGAGAACTAGCATTTTTTTTCCATTGCATAAAAAAAGGAGATATGCCAATATATACTGTTATTTCAGTGATGTTGTTTCAATATTTTAGTTAAAAGATGCTTGATGGTGCACTAATCACAAAATGACTCTTTCACGTCGAGTGGAAATGTCAGCTCCGGCAATGTAAAAGAAAAATCGAGTGATTTATGGCTCCATTTAGTTTTCTAAAAAGCCTGTCTCTCGTTTGTGCCTCTATCCAACTCCTCTGTGATGGGTCGTTAATGGATTTACTGCTATTGTGTGGGGTTTCCGATATTTCATTTTCATCCTAAAAACTTCTATAGGTGTCACGTAGGAGGAGGGTCTAGGTCTGGCTGGCTGTATGGCTTTCCCGGTAAGGAAGTGGCGCTCTTCCTTGGCTTCGTGAGCTATCCAATCTAACCCGTATTCAGATGTGATAATGGCCTTCGTATACAACCAAAGTGTCACACGCCTCCTTTGTGGCCCACTCACCACTTTAGATGGTGTGTGGGTAAGGATGCGGCTAGAATAGTTCCCCACCCACCCACCCACCCGCCGAACCGACTCGATTCTTCGAGAACGGGAAATCGTTGGGGGGGTATCAATCTTAAATGCCGTGGTCTGCGGACTTGATTTTATGACGCTGTACCATTTTGGGTTTGGACGTCCATAAAAAGGTTATTCAAGTTTTGCCTGTGACTTGACCGCGTTGAGTTTTATAGTGGGCTGAGATGAGGCAAAGATTGTATTACGTCTTTTTTATATTTTTTTCACTTATCGTTATCTCGAGACCGTCTCTTAAAAGGCGGTTTCCACCTAGTTTATCGAATTATCTTGGCCGTATTGCGTCGTCGTCTTCGTCGTTTCGTAATGAACGTCGTAGATGGAAAAAAAAAGACATGTTTAAATTAGGGATGATGTTACCAAACGCATAATATTGTCACTTGCATTTCATATCAAATGTTTTAGTAAGAGGGTTTGAATATATTCTCTTTACGACTACACAACTTCGTTTTGTCAAGACTTGGGAGGGAAGGAGGGAGGCGTGTGTACTAAAGTCGTCTCAGGAGGGGCAGGGGCGCGCGAGGCTCGTGGCCTGCGTGGCTGGCTGGCAGGGACGGGACAGGACGGGATCCCAGTGGAAACCAGCAGAGAAGGAGGAACGTGCACCAACAATAACATTCCTGTGTGAGAGGAACACGCTGCCCCGGAGTTAGGAGGGAAGGGGAGAGGGAGGGGAGGGGAGGAGGAGGAGGAGGAGAGCCCCCATCCAACCCCCCCCCCATTCACAGGCGACCAGGTATGACGACTGAATGAAGAGGGATAGAAGAAAGAAAGAAAGAAGGAAGGAAGGATGGAAGGAAAGGCCGTCATATAGCTTGGAAGAATAACACTGGTGGGGAGAGGGGTTAGGGGTAGGGAGTCGAGCCCATCGGGTATTGTCAAGATGTGGAAAATAGCGAATTGTAAGCCGCGCTATTCCAACCTTTGCTGGTGGTAAATACTGAGACTTGTGGTAGTGGTGTGGACGGGGGTAGAGATACACACACACACACACACACACCATATATATATGTCCCAAGACTTGCTTTGAGAGTTAAGGGCAAGGGCGTCTCTGCAGCTGGGAAGAATAGGTTGCTTGCTTGCTTGCGTGCGTGTGTGTGTGTGTGTGTGTGTGTGTGTGTGTGTGTGTGTGTGTGTGTGTGTGTACACCAGACAAAGAATGGGGCATCATCATCACCATCATCCATGGCTTCGGTGTTTGATAAGATGTTCATTAGAAGCAAACACAGACACACACACAGGGTCTCCACTTCCTCCCTCCCTCCCTTTTGAAGGGCGCATTCCTCTCAATTTATATATTAAACCCAGCACTTTAAATGAGATTCCGGTGTCTTCAGCGACCCCCCCCCCCCCTTCATCCTCGTAACGCGAAAGTTTTTTTTTTTATTTACGTTCGAGATTCTCCGGTTTCTATTGACGAAAACGGGGAAAAAAGGTGTAGCAACGCGAGATGTGTGGAAAGCACATTTGAAATTGACGTAGTATGAAGTAGTTTACTTTGTAATATATATATATATATATATATATATATATAAGGGTTATTTCTTTATATGTTTTTCCTTTTACTTGGTTACAAAGATTATGTAAAATAGTTTTATTTTTCTTTTTTGGGGGTCAGCTGTTGCTATGAGAGAGAGAGAGAGAGAGAGAGTGTAAGGGAATCTGGGAACGAAGACGTTAATCATATCGTACTGTGTGGGGGTATACAAGTGGGCTGCCCCCCGCCCCCTCACCCTCCCTCCCTCGCTCCCTGCCGCTCTGCACACCCCGTCGTCTCCCCCTACCTCCCTCCCTCCCCCCCTCTCTCTCTCTCTCTCTCTCTCTCACGAAC
>JAYMFT010080308.1:0-14312 GCA_038088735.1 Panulirus argus | reverse complement strand
AGACATGTTTTTCACTTTCTCAAAAATTTGTAAATACTTTCCCTGTCTGTTTTCCCCAATTTCTCAACTCTCTATATTTCAATTAGGGCCCGGCCTTGATGTGGACTTTTGTTCGTGACGAGCCTTCAACATATAAAAAAAAAGAAAAAATTACACACACACTCACACACACACAAATGTACAGTAACGAGGACGGTAGGACCCACTGAAAGACGGCCTCATTGTGATTATTATCTAGCAGGAAATGAGCTTCAGGTTTCTGTGCGTGAGAGGAACTTGGGAGTCGACATCGTCCCCAACCTGTCGCCCGAGTCCCACATCAGGAGAATAGTAAAGGAGACAAACTGTCTGCTGGCAAATACCAGAGTAGCTTTCAAGTATGAGGAGAAGGAAATATTTAGCAAGCTTTTCATATCCTACATTAGACCAAAACTAGAACATGCTTCTCAGGTTTGGTCATAGGACCTAAAGAGACGCAAAGAACTCGTAGAGAAGGTCCAGAGGATGGCAACAAAGAGGTTACCAGAATTAAGAGGGATGAGATACGTTGAAAGGCTGGAGGCTGTATATTTACCCCTTACTGGAAGAGAGAAGACTAAGGGGCGACCTGATCACATGAAATTAAGAAACCTGTAAATAAAGATGTAAAGAAATACTTTATAGCATAAGAGTGGTGGTTCAATGGAACAGTTTGACTGAGGATATGGTCAATGCAGACAGCATATATAGATTGAAGAGGTTGTATGATAATGGAGAGTGCTTATGAGATGGGGCCCCACGAATGCGAAACTCCCTCCCCGAACAGTGCAAATATGTAATTACCAGAAGTCAGCCTGGACCAGTCGAATTCGGGCTCGCATGGGTTAGAATCCTGAGCGCGGCAGTAGGCCCACAGCTAATCCCAACTGTTAATCCTCCAGCCGGGGCTAGTCGATAAATGGGTACTTGAATTTAGCTGGGAGAGGGGAAGGGGAGTGCACACATGCTTACGTAGAAGTAAAGACACGATACATAAACACAAGGTCAAGAGACAGGGCTACACGGGTGTAAAAAAATCTCCCGAACCACAAAAAATAGGAATCACAAATGGTAACTCTCTCTCTCTCTCTCTCTCTCTCTCTCTCTCTCACACACCACCACGTTGTAAAGCAAGGCTTTTCACGCGATCGGAGAAGTTAAGCAACGTTGGGTCTGGTCAGTACTTGGACGGGTGACCACTCACGCCTTGGAACGTCCAGTGCTGTTGGCATATGAGGTGTGAGCGCCACGCTTTAGGCACTCTTAATTACTGTTAATTATTGTTGATTATTCTCCCATCCTCCCCCCCCCCCATCCCATCTCTCAGCACCCCTCCCTCCTCAGGTCTCTCATCTACCCCCCTCAACTCCCTTAAAATAAAACAAAAGCCACTCGAGTATGAAGTCATGGCCCCCATTTCACCTGTCCCATGTTAACGTTTGTCTCTTGTTCGTCCACAGACACACCGGACCCGCCTGGTCGACCTCTGATCATGGGTTTCAGCTCTCGCTCCGTCAACCTGTCCTGGACGCCCTCCCAGGACACGCACAACTCACCCATTACCCATTACATCATCCATATCAGGTAAGTCTTCAGGTCACACTTTCCCATTACCCATTACATGTTGAGATTTCGGGTTATACACCCCCATTCGTCACCCATTACATCATCCACATAATGTGGGTGTTCAGGTTACGCTCTCCCGTTACCCATTACATGAGATCAGTCGAGTTTTCGGGTTATACGTCCCCCATTCGTCACCCATTGCATCATCCTCATCAAATGGGTGTTCAGGTTACCCTTTTCCGTTACCGTTACGTTATCCACATTAGGTGTGTCTTCAGGTTACAACCCCCTCCCCCCCCATTCGTTACCCATTAGGTCATCCAAACGTCTCCCCCGTAGTGGAAGGGATAGAGAAATATTAAGCACCAGTAATGTTTCTGTACATCATTCATTTATAATCCCCCTCCTTCACCCTTTATTTAATCATTATATTCTAGCCTTATAAAGTGATTACTTGTTTCCTCATCTTATATAGTGACTGGCAGGTAAGTGTCCACACGTATTGCTATTTCTCATAACTTTAAGCATTATCGATGCAGCTTCGGATAATGGTTTCGAGGCTTCACTGTGAGTTTGATCAGTTCGAATCTTCATTGAAGTTCAGCGGGTGGTTGTTATTGCCACCGGTATCGTTAACTCCTTTCCCGAGACGGTACGACCCTTGAGCACGGTGGTGTGCATGTGTGTGTGTGTGTGTGTGACACCTTTGAGCGTGACAATTCGACCCTTTGGCATGATGGACCTGGCCTTTGACCTGACCCTCAAGGATCAGGTCGAAGGTCACGCCATCATGGCCCCTCCAAGGTTCGTGCCGCCGTGCTCTAGGGTCGTAGTATTGTGTCCAAGGGTCGTCCTCTTGTCCTCAAGAGGTTGAATTAGTTTATATTGCGGTGGAGACTTAGAAATGGGGAAGGTTTTATTCGTTGAGTGCATGTGAGTTCCATTTTTATGCAGCTTCCCCATGGTTTATGGGTTTTAGATTATTAATTGTCTGGATATGCATAGACAAAGCATTTCAGTGATAGTGTGGGTGAAGGACACATACCTAGTGGAAGGTGGAGGCCAGTAAAGAGCGTACAGTGGGTACAATACATATACATAGAAGGATGACAGGTGGGCCCGACTGGGACCCAGGGACCCAGAGGGGGTCCCCCTCTCGTCGTGAGGGTGGGAGGGGGGGTCTAGGATACATCCAATACATGATATATGGTTACAGGATAGTGAGTGATGCCGACAGCAACATAGGTAACAGTATTTGATGAGAGGATAAGTGGGCGAGGTGATATGCATAAGCCTATTGAGAATGATGCTCTCTAGTACTCCACAGGACCAAGACGTGAGAGAAATGGGTCGAAACTGATCAGAGATAGGCTTGGGTACAGGTATAATGGTGCTAACGTGTCCAGGCTTGAGGAAGGGTTCCTTGTTGGAAGCTCATATTATAGTAGATCCAAAAGAGGATTAGTAGGAGACATAACATTTAGGAGAAGTCGAGGAAGGTCATAGGTGACGCCATCATCACCAGGTGCAGTGGCCGTGCCCTGAAGAAGCGCACGTCGTAGCTCTTCATAGGTGGTTGGGATGTTGTCCATCTCAGTCCGATCGCTGCTGGCTATTCCTATGGTAAAGCCACCATAGACAACAAACTGGTCCAGGGAATCCTGAACATGATGAGGCAGTGCAGTGGTCTGTGACTGTGCAGACCAGTGATGTGCCAGATCGTTGGCGTAGTCAAAAAAATTTTGGTGTGTGGGCTGCGTTTTACTGGCTTTAATCCTATTAATATCCCTCCATACCCGACCTTGGTGTGTGTGAGCAGGAAATGTTGCCAGTGATCAGTCGCACTTGGTCCTTTATCTCTCTGAATTCCCTTGAAGCTTACAGAAAGAGAAGGAAATCATCGTCATTGCAATCTTGGTGATAGCTGTCTTCCGATTCTCGAATCCTTTCTTCAAGGCCTTGCAATCGCTCATGTCTGGTCCAGGTGTTCGTGCGCTTCTTGTTCTTCTTCTGATGTGTCCGCAAAAATCATAGAAGTTGTCACTCCATCCTTCCACCTCCTCCTTGGTTCCCCTGTTTTCACTCCACTTTGGCCTGCATACCCTCTTAGGGCCGCTACCCACGCTCGGTTCTTTTTCACTCATTTTTTAACTGTGCCGGTCAAAACTGCACGGTTAAACCTGAACGTGTGGGCGGGAAAATTAACTGTACAGGCCAAGATGTTGGCGTGTACAGTTGAAACTTAGAGAAAACCTGAGCGTGCGTTACGGCCTTTAGTCTTCCTCTCCTCACTTACCCTCTTCATGCGCCCAAGCCATTTCAGCACACCCTCTCCAGTTCTCTCATTACATACTCCTCTGAGCAGGAGACCAGTATATCGCTAATGAGTACAGCCTGCAGGACACTAGAGGAAATAATGAGGAAGAAGGACAGAACCTTTCTCAACAGGCAGAAGCTCCGTACATGAATAACAACATTTCGGAGTCAGAAGGGATTGGTCTTGCTTGAGGAGTGACCTGGCTCCGTGTGGAAGACTATGCAACACCTGTGAAGACTCATGGAGTGGGTGGAGTGAACTGTTATTGTTAGGACTACCAGAAGACATTTGAAGATGACTGCCCTTCAGACTCCAAGAAGACTGATGAAAAAGCGAGGGCTGGAGGAAGGCTGTGTGAAGAGACTGGTGGTTATACAGCTGAGAGGAAACAAGAGTACATGTCAGGCCTGACGACAGTGACCAGTGGGGTTGCCCGGAGCTCGATGCATGGTGCCAGCCCTATATCCCGTCCCTGTAAATGAAATTGTCAGAATGGGACGAATGAACCTGATTTTGTTTGATGATGCCAGAATTATGAAAGAATGGCGAAGGAAGAGGGACTGCAGGATACTGCATAGGCCGCCACATAATGCAGCCGGGGTTAGACAAGTGGTTAATGAATGTTTTATCCTGTAAAATAAAGATCATGAAGACTGAGAAAGGAATTCATAGACTAGACTCTTGAGTACCATATAACTGCATGGGTGGCACCATGAAAGAGAAATAGGGACTGACTTCACGCCGAACGCGTCGATAAAGCATCATCTAAAATGGATCGTAAGACAAGTAAACTATTTACCGGACGTCAAGCTTAGCAGGAATGTACCGCAGCATTCTCATCTCCTCAACTGAGGAGTGACACAGAGAGGTGCAAGCCGCCTGGAAGGTATTCGGTGGTCTGCTGCTGTTTGAATTAATTTTTGCAGTCCTTGGTGTAACCACAGACAGGAGGGCATAACGAAGTGTATACAACAGTCCTCTGAAGTTGGAATCCATAACAAGAGAACGCAATTGGAATTTGGAGGTAAAATGTGTGGTGAGGGAGGTAAGGAGGAATGTCCTAAACAGCTGAGTTGTGGAACGAGGTAAAGGAAGAGGAGGAAATTACAAGCAGCTTTGGAAAATTCGCGCATATATCATGATAAAGCAAATATAATTGGAAAAGCCCCACGCGTGTAAAAGCTGCTTCCCCATAGATATAGATAGGTCATATCATTTAGGCAATAACACATATACACACACACAAATATAGAAATGTGTGAGCGAATTTCATCATCATCACATCTCCAGACGCCATGATAATGGTATATGAATTTGTCATCCTCGCCAGAAAAATGAATTTTTCTGAGAAAGCGGGACAGAGGCGATTTTTCACCTCGAAATTCCCCAGACTGGGTGACGCCTCGAGTCCGAATTCTCTTGACATCGCCATTACGAATTCAGGATACGATTTACCCCGTATCACGGCTAACTAAACAGAGCGTATTAAGTGACCGCGTCTCTCTTGGAGGACCGAACTCGCGAACTGACTTTTCCTTTTACACCCGCCATCCGTCTTGTAGACGTAGAACGCCTCTCTGTATTTATCGGACACCTGCAGCCATTAACTTTGAAAATAAATTAGAGAAGTGCAGCGTTCGGGGGTGAGGGGGAGGGGAAGAGGGAAGGAGGAGGCAGGAGGAGGAGGAGAGGGACGGACGTGAGAGGGAAATGGGAGAGGAAGGGTGGGTCGACGGTGGGGGTGGAGGGAAGCGAGTAAATTTAGGAGCATTTGCCGTAACCAACACAAATTGCCGGGAGGAACAGAGTCGCCGCGAGATATAGTCGGCCGCATAAATTAAGCTTAAGCGGAAACACCCGTAAGTTTGAATTAGGGTCAAACTGCCCCCCCCCCCCCCACATTTTCTCCGGAACTCTTACACTGCTGGAGGAAACAAGGTTAACTTTTGTCTCTCTCTCTCTCTCTCTCTCTCTCTCTCTCTCTCTCGCTCTCTCTCTCTCTCTCTCTCGTATTCTCAAGTTTTCTCAGACGAACGGCCGTCATGCAGCTTTGCGCTGTCTGTCTGTCTTCCGGCATCTGTCTGTATCTGTTGCTCAGAAGTTTCCCCTTATATCTTAAGTGGTTCTGGTCGCTTGGAAGGGAATTTATACCACTGAGTTAACATCCCTGGGACATTTATATATCTTTAGTATTTATCGTTCAAGTTTTTAGGATGGTATTGGATATTACTCGTGTTTTCCCAGAGTATCATGACAATATATGGTGTTGGAAGGGACTACTAATGCCTTGTGCAGTCATGTCACAACGGGATATCTGCCTCTTTGTTTTCCATATTTGATCACCGTTTCTTATGTTAGCGAGGTAGCGCCAAGAACAGACCAAGAAAGGCCGCATCCTCTCATATCCGTTGCCTGGCTTTCATAAGTAATGCACCGAAACCACATCAGCGCGTCGACCCCAGTATGCCACATCGTTCCTATTCACTCTCATCCCATGCACGCCTTTCACCCTCCTGCATGTTCAGGCCCCGACCGCTCAAAATGTTTTTCCTTCATCCATATAACCGAAAATCAAAGCATGTCAGTTGGTGTCAGAACTCCATTGATACCGAAACGCATTAACCTCCACACCCCACGCCACCCCACCCCATCCAAGTTATTTAACCATTTACTTTGTCACAATTTGCCTGGTCTATGTCCGACATGATCCCATTTTACGCCGACGATCGCTTTATGAAATTTCAAGCACTTAATCGGAAAAAGAAATAACAATTCGATGTGTTTTGTGCTAACAGTAACGAACCTCATGTATGAAGCTTGTCTTAACCTCTCGTTTATGGGCCTCGTTTAAACGTCCCGACAAAAATGGGGAGGGTTTTGAATTCATAGACAAAATATAAGTAATTTTATTTTCAAGATATTAGAAAACTTTATAAATCAGAAAAACTTGAGTCATATATGCCATTAGGAAAGTCGGAAAGTCAAAAAACTTAAGATTCGAGCCAGTCTTCCTCCCCTAATTTAAGGACCCATACCTAATTTAAGGGCTTCGCCTCCTAGACCTTGATATCTTTGATATTCAGAGTGCTTGACCCTTGTCTGTAATGATAGTGTTTCTAAGGTCTGTTCAGCGGTGGTTCTTGTAGATCTCTTCTCGCAAAACAATATAATCGGAACCAAAAAGAATATGTTGCTTAAAAGCTTTCCGCAAGCAATAACGCTACGCATGTTTTACTTCCACATAGAAATTGAGATATCCAGTTCCTGGTTTCCGGCTCCAGAAATCAAATGATCTTGATAAATGCAACATCTTTTCCTCTGCGACGTATTGGAAAGAAAGGGTGAGTAAGGTCGCGGCAACAAAGGTCACTTAACCAAGTCGTTATATTGGAATCCCAGCAGTAGCCTGTGTCAGGCACAAGTTAAATGACGTTTCGGCCACAAACGCACCCTAGCAAATCACTTGATATAAGGTATATGCAGGTACCCCGGACGTGACCTCCGGGTCTCCTGTTATTTGTCTTTCCTATGTGTTACCATATCTCAGCTGGTACCAGAGCCCCTACAGTACCGTAACTTGTAAGATAGAATCAGGACCTTTATAATGCCGAAAGATGTCACATTGTATTAGGAATCCAGTAATACACACACTTCACTTTAGTTAACTGATGTTAATGCACCTTTGCAGCCTTCAGTGTATTAATAAGCTAGGGCTACGCTGAGGCCTCTGACACGGCTGGTTTAATTGCTCAAGTGTTTTCCTAACACAACTGTGGGAGCACAGAATACGTCACTCAATCATTACCATATACCGGAAGAAGAATGTGAAATATCTAAGAGGAACAATTGCTTTTTCAGAATTGGTTGTAGGCTGGATTTTGCGAACCTTCAAGAAGAGATAGGCGTGTGTACCTCTAGTAATGATTTTCAAGGCACTTATATTCTCAGAATTAAATAATACTATTGTATGATATCAGCAGCTTCCAAGATGGGCGAATTTGTCGAGCTAGAAAATATTCAACGATTATTCGCGGACTGTATTAATTCTGTTGAATGTAAAGCCATTGGGAACGGCTGAAATCACTAAGCTCCATTTCTCTGGAGCGGGGACGTGTGACATATCACCCAATTTGCAAATGGAAATTCCTGAAAAACCTGGTGTCTAATCAACACCCAAAATTCATTCCCTTTTGACATGGCAGACATGAGAGGATGTGGAAAATGACACCACTACAATCAGAGGCGTTATGAATACAGTGAGAGAGAGCAGTATGGACACGTGGGTCTTGGAACTCACAACCTGCAGGTATTAAAACAAGGAACTCAAAATCTCGTTCGGACAGTTGTATGCAATGTACACCTTAACATTCGGGGTGCTGGAGCTACGTAGTCTTGCTGGTCACTGCCCCAAACAGCACGTCTGATCAAAATAGCAACGGTGAAGCCTAGTCCCGCATTGATCCGTGGAGGGAGACAACCCTCCATTACCAGGGAAAGGTATGTCGGGAGAGGGTCAAGGATCTAGTGGCTCCTCCAGCACTTGCAAGTGACAGAGGAACAATGTTTCTTGGAAATGCTGGACGTTCTTCAGTGAATCCATTTATTTAGTTACTTGTTTGTGTCGTAGAAACTCGTAATTTCTCTTGATATAGATTCAGTAATTACCATAAAAACTGTCTTACTCAAGTACTAAGGTGGACAATGTAACTTGAGCACAATTGTGTTGATTCAGCACAAGTGGCCTTTATACTGTCAGAATCTCTCTCGATAGATTCGGATTCCCCATCAACCAAAAACCTCGTGTGATTAACGCATTGCAAATCGCGAGCATACGGTATACAGATCGAGATGTGACATGAATATGAATTTCAGTAATCCTACTTGTACGAACAATAGATTGTACAAATTCGCCAATAACCGAGTCGTGAACTAGCAAGATATTATTTGTTGGATAATGGAAACATTTGCTATAGAGAAAGGGAGCGTTTGACCGTAAAATAGGAGGGACTGGTTGGCAATTTACGATCGCTGGTTACTGCAGTCAAACAATTCATGGCTCTGTAAATAGCGACCAAGCGGCCAGTCCTTCATGCATGATTTAATGCTGTGGAAGTCGCGGGGCAGCAGATGAGTTGGTAGGGAACAGTTCAGTCCATGTTGATTTCCTCGAGGAACTGCATCGTGTATTGTGGTTATTGTGTCCATAAGAAGACACACATATGGCTTTGCTGGGCTGGTGTCAGGTCGCGGGGAAGGAATCCAGAAGAAGAGAAGAAAATAGTTAAATCAGATTACGTGGAGAAAGACAGTGTTGAACTGGTGTTGTGTTTGGCCATCCACGCGTCGTGGTTTTTTGTATTGGTGTTGCAAGAGACATGTCCGAATGAAACAACTGGGTTGGCGATGTTTACAGAGTATAGGATTTATTTTTTTTCTGATATTTTTTATCTTGCCAGATGTATAACAACAAATGGTGAGTGAAAATAGACGTAGTATATATATATCGGTCTGTCCGAATATCTGTGAATTACTACAGTCAGGAATGTGAATGTGATAAATCTCTTTAACGTCTGTATGCTCAGGAACTTTACTTCTTAACCTCTTTCTCTCTCACGTGTTGGAATTGTGAACGCTCTGTATTCCTTATTTCTTGACATGTTGCACTTGCCCACCACGTTTTTACTATAGAATTATGTCTTCATATCTATACTGTCGCTTTTTTCTGGTTTAGTTGCTTAGTGTGGCCTCCAGGCGATCAATTTTTCCCTATTTCAAATAATGACATAATCAAATCAATTTAGAGATTTTAAAGTTGTGATCATCTCTCTCTCTCTCTCTCTCTCTCTCTCTCTCTCTCTCGCTCTCTTTCAGTAGCTCAGCTCGCTTACTTTTAAGAAAGTGGGTTTTGCCCGGTTTCCGACCTTCCTTTAACAGATAATCTCATTCTCCAGAGGGTTGACCTTCCTTAATGATGCATACGCTGCTCAAGGCCTGGTAATATGTTTTAGATATCCGACTGTCGGAACGTATCCTTCTCTCTGTACTAAAAGGCAACTTCGAATCGTTACTAGTACATATAATTTACCTCGTTTGTATTCTTCGTATGTGATGTTCTTGTGTTAGGCTGGCCGTTGTGTCGACCATCCTTCAGTCCATGTCACTCTGTATTCCTGTGATCTGTTCCTTGCGAGATAAATCATAATCTGGTCTCATTTGACTGTGTCCTTCACCACTTTATATTCTTTCAGGTTGAGTTTGATTAGTCAAGTTTCTGACTGAAGAAGCCAGAGCCTTTCCAGGGGTCACCACGTAGGTTGTTGCAGTCCTTGATACTTAAATATCAGCAGTTTACGTAATTATGAACAGCTGAGGCTTCAGGAGTGAACCCTGAAGAACACCACTGATTGTTTTAAGTAATCTTCAAAGCGTACCTCAATTTAGGTAATTTTATCGATCCATTGTCGGGGTCTTTCATACCTTTCTGAGAAATAATTTCCTTATTAAACCAGCTCTCCGTAAGGAGTTGTCAAACGTCCTTTTGACATTCTGTCAATCCACTCAACACTAACCTGTTTATTTTCCTTTTTTCCGCGACCAATCAGCCTCTCATTATAAGTCCAAAAGGATTTTTATATATATTTTCTGTCCTACACCACCAGAGGTGTTTCTCCTATACTAGTACATTTATACTCGTCTTTTCCAGTGTTTTTCCAGACCCTCTCTCTCAGGGATGCCGGCCTATAGCTAACAATGTTTGTGTGATTCCTGTTTGCGTGTTACGGGGAGAGTTTTACACTCGTGTTGTCCCGTCCTGTAACCTTGTATACACACACACACACACACACACACACACACACACACACGCACGCACAAACCCCAGCTTGAGCCAGGTACCCATTTATTGACCAGTCTCGAGGGTATAGGCCGACTGCCATGCCCAGAATTCGAACCCATGCGGGTCCTACTTCGGTCTGGCCCATATTAACTCATGTTCGGTAACTCGGACCACTACACCACGAAGACCTGTGTGTGTGTGTGTGTGTGTGTGTGTGTATTTCATTTATGTATGTGTAATGTTTGTGTCTACATTATGTGTGGCTTTCGTTACTTGTTAACACACTTCTGCCGTATAGTGAATTTTTTTTTATTAGAAAGAGAGATTTTCCTCTGTAGTGCCGCCAGTAACTGCCCTTTCTGTGGAGACATACTTTTTTTTCTTTTTTGGAAAGTTCAGACAACAATGTTTTGGTCCCTCCTCAACTTAAAGAAAACGAGTCCCGTAAAAATCGTCACAGAAGTCGTTGCCTGATCGGGGCGTCCAATTTTCAGTTCACTTGTTTTGCTTGAAGATCAAAGCCTGCGATATTCATATTGGAATTCAATTGGATTTTAGTTTCTAGGAAAAGTATGTGAGGACGGAATGCCTCGCTTTTCCCCGCCTGTGATCTTCAGGTTATGGGCTAATGCTTGGATGTACCTCAATCTTCTTTGTGTTCACTGTGCTTGTTTATAGCATGAATTTGTCCGTTCGCGTTGATGCAAACTGAAGGACGGTTTAGCTTTTAGTATAACAGGAGGCTGGAATGACAGTGTATCTCTTGCCCATGATCAAAAGTTAGCGACCTTTAAAAGTTGCAACGCTGTTGTGGTAGGAGTTCTCACTAGGGTTGTGTTAGTGGGAGGCAGGAGCAGCTGAGTGCAGCTCAAGGTGAGTTACATCAGCCCACCTTTCCGTACTAGGTGGGAGGCAGACGCCGACCAGGGAGGAACATTTCCGACACCGCTCCCCTAGGTATCTGTAAGGCTGGTGACGGCTGCGCTGTGAGCTATACCATCTCCGTGTGCTGTCAAGTTTCGCTCCTTAAGCCCAAGTAGCTGTCATTTCTTTATGCCTCACTCACACGTGGACTTCAGGCATTAATTCCATAAATATTACAGTCTCTCCGTCTCAGACAAAACTACTGACAACACGTAACTAACACGAATCGTTCTTCATGATCCTATTTTTTTTTTTTTTCCTGCGGTGCGTGCAACGCGCTAACACGTGCCTTTTGGCAAAAATCACGTCGGAAATGCTAGATACTGTCTCATCGTAAGTGCTCCATGGTAATTTCTTATATAAGTACATGTACGTCCTGTAATTTCTTACATAAGTACATGTACATCCTTGCGTCCATTACGGTACAAGATTGTTTCAGAGAAAGAGAGAGAGGATAGAAGGGAAGAGGGTGTTAGAGAGAGAGAGAGAGAAAGCTTAAGGAATAAAGGAAGTGAGAGGGAGAGAGAGAGAGATAGGAGGACATAGGAAGAGCCGCAGGTAGATAAACAGGGACGTTAAACTAACCGTCGCTATAATCAGCTGCTCTCCTGTCTCCCTCTAACTCAAGCCTAGTCGCACACCCTTCCACCGCGACAGCAATAAACTTGGCGTTGCACCTTTTAATGTTCGCTAACTTTTGATCATGGGTAAGAGAGACACACAGTCATCCCAACCTCCGATTATACCGGAGTCTAAACCGTCCTTCAATTTGCCTCATTGCGAATGAACAAATTCATGACATACACGAGCACAGCGAACACAAAGACGGTTGAGGCACATTCAAGCATTAGCCCATAACCTTAAGATCACAGGAGGGAAAAGCGAGGCATTTCGTCTTGCCACACACCAGTGTAGTTATAATAGAGGAGTTCAGTCTTTTATCACACTCCATTTTAGTTCTGATTCTTCTTACAGCCCCTTAACCTTTTTTTTTTTTTCTCTCTCTCTCTCATTGTAAACAATCCATCATCATTTCTCTTCTGCTTATCGTTATGAATGTAACTGATCACATCTCCCAGCCATATGATAGGTTTCTCCCTTTCTCAAGCGCCCCGCCCCAGAAACCCTACAATAACCTCTCTTCTGATGACTGGAAACCCATTAGGTTTAAACCCCAAAGTTTGAGATTGTATGGTGGTTGGTGAGGTGTGTGTGTGTGTGTGTGTGTGTGTGTGTAATTTTTATTTGTACAATACGAGGAGGATGTTCTGCACTCGTGAGGGCCATCTCTTGAAGGTGTATGGAATTACCTATTTTTGTGGTACGGGGAGGGAGTTATACACTCGTAGGGCCCCCATCTATAGAAATGGGTATGTAGTTATTTAATCATACGGCACGGAGTGGGAGTTATACACTCGTGGGGCCGTGTGTGTATATGCAAGGTCAGGTGTCCGTATATGGATACGGTTTCCATCATCTCTAGGACAGTGATTGGAGAACCTCCCTCCCTCACACATCCCCTACAGACTCGACCCCTCTTGATGGCGCTGCGCAGTGCCTTGCGTCCGCCACCCTCTCCACCACCACCACACCTGCTGGGCCGGCTGTATGTGTGACCTTATTTCATTACAGTGTCCCGGATCTTTCCCCAAGGACCTGAGGGTCATATTGGTAGTCGAAGTTGATGGTGTTGGTGGCTGGAGAAGTTGGTGGGTCATTGTGTTTTGTGGTGAGTTGGTCGCCTGGTGACTTGATGAATGGTGACGTCATAGATGGCTAATTAGATTTTTTTTCATTGTCAAGTTGGAGTATAATTAGAGTTTCTGGTAATTAAGATGTGGATTTTTTTCATCGTTAAGTTTGTCCAGTTAAGGATATCAGTCATTAGGCTCTTGGCTGATGACTTCGTTAATTGTAAATGGTTAATGGTAAAGTTCTTATGCATAATTAGCAAAATGGGTTGACATGCTCGCTGGAAAGATAATCCAAATGGTAAAGTAGATGTTATTCTGCCAAAAATCCTGGCTAACAGATGACTCAAGATGATTATACTAGTGAATGAACAATAGCACGAAGAGTAATTAAACAGGCGAAGCGAGTTGGAAAGTAATTAACCATTGTGTAAGGCAGCTCAGATTGAATTATTGGATGAATGATAAGCCTGATGATTAAGGTCTTGGATGAGTAGTGAGTTTGGTGAGCAAGTTCCTGGATGAGTGATGAGTCTGATGTCTAAGTTGTTGGATAGGTGGTAAGTCTGATGATTAAGTTTTTGTATGAGTGATGAGTCTAATAATTGAGTTCTTGGATGTGTGATGAGCCTAATGAGTAAGTTCTCGAGTGAGTGATGAGTCTGATGAATGAGTTCTTGGATGAGCGATGAGTCTCATGGTTAAGTCTCTGGATGGATGATGAGCCTAACAGATGCAGGTCTTCTATTAGTCTTAGTTTGTAGTGATGAGTAGTTCGATTGCAAAGGTCTGTGAGTTAATAGTTTAATTGAATACTTTGGCAGAGACTTTCGTAATTAAAACCTTAGATTGTTGATGAGATGGCGTATAAATCTTCAAAAGAGATATATATATATATATATATATATATATATATATATATATATATCCTCCTTCACCAAACGGGAAAGAGAAAATTAAG
>JAYMFT010080297.1:0-14312 GCA_038088735.1 Panulirus argus | reverse complement strand
CAACATTCGTGGTCTCTCTAGTAACCTCTCCTCAGTTGAACACCATCTGTCTAGTACCTCCCCTAATATCTTACTTCTCTGAGACACACTTGTCTAATGATATTCTCACTAGTCCCTTTTTTTATATCTGACTATAATTCGCGATTCCGGTTCGTAGTTGGTGTTTGTGCTTATTCCAACATAAACACACCTGTTGCACACCTCAAGGAGCTTGAGTCTCCAAACTTCGATGTTATGTGGCTCAAGGTCTGTCTCCCTACTGCCACATTTTTCCTCTGTTTCACCTACTGCTCTCCTAATTCAACAAATTTTATAACCTTTTTCGTCTATCTAAACTCCTGCCATGAGACTGGGACACCCTCTCACCCGCAAGCCGAGATCCTCTACCTCGGGGATTTCAGCGTTCACCATAGGGAATAGATGAATTCCTCCCATATGGATAGTGGAGGGATTGAAGCCCTCACGTTCTCCATTCACAATTATTTAGAGAAAATTATCTCCCACCTTACCCATATATCTGACCGCTGTGACCATTCTTCTAATATTCTGGATTTGTTTTTCACCTCTAGTCCATCCCGCTGTAAATGCACAATCTTGCCCTCAATTTGTTCATCTGATCACACTCTCATAAATGTATCTATTCTAACGGCCCCTTCTAAGCATAAATACTAGCGCCTGAACAAAGCTGAGTAGAATAACTTATGTAACTTCTTTTATGACTTTCCCTGGGTAAATTACTGTCTCTTATGTGGTGATGCTTCTTTCTCCGCCAAACGCTTAGCAGAGGTTTTCCTTGCGGGAATGGAAGCATTTATTCCGTATTCCTCCAAAACGACTTTTTTATTCCAGTCCATGGTTCAACCGTTCCTGTTCTGAGGCTATTCAGGCAAGGGATCAGGCATAGCGGGTTTGGAAAAACCCTCCTTCCTGTAGGTCCTATTCAGCTTTTATCACTGCCAGTAATCGCTGCAAGCACGTTATCCGTGAGACGAAACGTTCCTTTATTCAAAGAAAGTGGGAAAACCTCTCCTCGACATCCACTAATAGGTCTTTCTGGTCTTTAGCTAAGGGCATCTCTAACAACTTCTGTCGCTCTACCTTCCCTTCACTTTCACGCTCTGACGGTACTATTGCTGTTTCTCCCGTAGACAAAGCATCCCTTTTTGCTTCCAATTCTCCTCTACCTTCACCTTGGATGACTCTAATATTCCTTCACCTTCTGATGCTCATTTTACTAACCTTATGCCCCTTCCCGTAATCTCTTTTCGGACAGTCCGAAAAGCGCTTCTTTCTCGACACAAGCAAGGCTTATGGTCCTGATGGTGTTCATCCCCGTGTACTGAAAGCGTGTGCCTCTAAACTTGTACCTGACCTTGCTTGTTTGTTTCGTGTCTGCTTAAAAACCAAAACTTCCTTCTCCTTGGATACATTCCAATCCTAAGAAGGGTGACCATTCTGACCCCTCTAACTATCGCCTCTGAATCCCTCCTCAACTTCCATATCCTTAAACACCTCGAAAAACACTGCCTTCTCTCTGATCACCAGTATGGCTTTCGTAAGGCTAGATCCACTGATGATATTCTTTCCTATCTTACTAATGTCTGGTCATCATCCTTGAAAGATTTTTGGAAGTCATGGGTAATTACCCTTGACATATCTAAGGCTTTTGACAGGGTGTGGCATCGGGGTTTCATCTCTAAGTTCCCTTCTTTTGGCTTTCCTGCGTCACTTCGCTCCATAACTAGCTTCTTCTACTGCCGACCTATCTCTGTGGTTGTTGATAGATCAGCCTTCCCCTCTCCCCTCTTTCCTCTATCTACAGCGGTGTCCCTCAAGGTTCTCTCCTGCCCCCCTACACCTTTTCTCTATTTTTTAGTGATTTCCTGTCCTCCACAAATAATCCATTGCACCTATACGCTGACGACTCAACACTGCATTCGTCCACATCCTTCAATTCTGCTCCATCTTTTCTCACTCGATATGCATCTCGTCTTGACGAAGCTTCCTCAATAAACTCAGACTTGGACAGGATATCTCAGTGGGGTAGACAAAATCTTGTTAAGTTTAATGCCTTCAAGACCCAATTTCTACCCATCTTTCTATCGAAAATTCCTCACATCTCTCGCTTCTCGTTTAACGGTTCTGTAATTCCACCTCTTGAATCTATGAACATACTTGGTATTACTGTAACATCCACTCTTTCTTGGATACCCCACAATATGGGAATAGCTAAGTCTCACTCTAAGAAGCTGGATGTCCTGTTTAGATGTCGAAACCTCTTCTCTTCCTAACAGTTGTTCCGTTTATACAAGGGATTGTTTCATCTTTGGGTGGATGATCAGAATCTGAATCATCAAAAGTTGAGTTAGAGGAAAATAAGGAGCCAAAAAGAGCGGATTAATCAGTTGAAGAGTTAGTAATAGATTACTCAGGTCGGACAAGAGGAGGAAAGGTTGAGTTACAGTAGTTGTTGAAGATGCTTTTGGTTTAGGACTATTGAGTACTACTCTCACATTTGGGGTGGCTCTAGCTCTGTATCCTTGCTTGACAGAGTCGAATCAAAAGCGGTCCGACATATAAACTGTCCCAGGCTAACTTCCAAACTTGACCTCTTTGCCCTTCGTCGCAATGTTGGTTCACTTCCCCACTTCTTTTGGTATTACTTTAGTTTTTAGCCCCGAGAGTTGGCTGCTTGTGTGCTCCCACCACTAGCTAGACCACGCAATACTCGGTAAGCTGCAGCGTCACATAATTATTGTGCGGCCATCTGCAACTCAAGGGAGGCCATTTTGATATCTGCTTCTTTGTCTACACGTTGAAGCTTTGGAACTCTCTACCTTCTCAAAATTTTCCCAATACCTATAACCTGGCACATTTCAAATGACAGGTCTTTCACTTTCTCAAAAATTCGTAAATAATTTCCCTTGTCTTTTCTTTTTCTGCTTCATAATACTCTCTTTATTTCAATTAAAGCCCGGCCTTGATGTGGACTTTTGTCCGTGACTGGAGCCTTTAACATAAAAAAGGGGGGTATGATATTCTCATTCTTATTCTACCTCTCTATGCACGAGCGTAGAGAGGTAGGAGCGCTGACCAGCAGATGTCACCGTTAAAGGAACATAGCAGGCAAGCAAGGTTGTCTTCACACACACCATTTCACACGCTAGCTGTATACGTTTTCTAACTCCTGACTGTGTTGACAGCAAGTTTGCCTCCTCCCGACAGCAAGTTTAGCTCAGGCTTTACGATCTTTATACGTATGTCGATGTTATACTTGACTTATATTAATATCTCTTTTGCACTCATTTCATTTTCCTTATTCTGTTCTATCCTGTCCCATTCTTTATCTTTGGCCTCTATGGTTCCCCTGAAGCTTTCCCATATGTTCCACCCATTCTTACTCCTTTCATTTCCTCACAATCTCTCCTCATTTCTTGTTTCCACATTGTTCACTGACCCTTCCTTCTCTCCCACCGTTCACTTGCCGTGGCTGTTCCCATCCACACCAAGAAAACCTCCCCACTTCTAAAGATAGATCAAGACAGCCTCCTCACTGCTATACAGACCAAGATAGCCTCCACACAGCTATACACAGAATAAGACATCCTCCATACTGCTAAACACAGACCAAAACAGCCTCCTTAATGATGAGTAAAGACAAAGACAGCCGTGGTGTGGCGGTTAGCGTTCCAGATCGTGACGCACTCATGGGCCGCCCAGGATCGAGCACATAGGTTCGAATCCTGGCTACGGCAGTCGGTACACAGTCAACCCAGCTGTTCATCCACCATTAGGGGTTGGTCGATAATGGGATGGCCTTGACTAGAGCCTCAGCTGCCCGTGCCGTCTCAGCTAACATATGAAAAAACACTGCTATACACAGACCAAGACAGCCTTGCCTCCACAGTGCTATACACAGACCAAGACAGCCTTGCCTCCACAGTGCTATACACAGACCAAGACAGCCTCGCCTCGACACTGCTATACAGAGACCAGGACGGCCTCCTCTGCCAGACGGACCAAGGCAACCTCCTCATTGTTAAACACAGACCAAGACAACCTACTCATGCTGAACGCAGGATAGGACAATCAGCCTCTCCGCTGCTATCTACTGTCTCAAAAATTTGTAAATACTTTCCCTGTCTGTTTTTCCCCCTTTCTCAATTCTCTCTATATTCCAATTAGGGCCCGGCCTTGATGTGGACTTTTGTCCGTGACTGGAGCCTTCAACATAAAAAAAAAGAAAAAATGCTGACCAAGACAACCTCGTTATTACTAAACACAAAAAAACAAAACAACTTTCTCATTACTAAAGACAGACCAAAACAAGCTCTTCACTGCTGAACACAGGCCAAGACTACCAACCTCCTCACTGCTGAACATAGGTCAAGACAACCAACCTCCTCACTGCTGAACACATTTCAGAAAACTCCGTCAGCAAACATTTGCAGGATCCCTCAGCAAATAGGCAGTACAGGAGCTGCCACCGAGGACGGCCCGTGTCTGGCTGAAGGTAATTTGTTAAGAATTTTTTCTCCCCCCTTCCCACTTTCCGTGTGTCGCCTCCACACCGCTACATCTCTCTTCTCTCTCTCTCTCTCTCTCTCTCTCTCTCTCTCTCTCTCTCTATTTCACATGTTAAGTCACTACGAACTCCCCTTCTCACAGCATATATGTCATCAACTTGTTTATTTTCTAATTTTGCTTCTGTCACCTTCCCTTTCTCTCTCCATTCTTGTCACTTCCTTATTTGTTACCTGTGCCTCCTCTCCCTGCTTTCACTCTTCCTCTCTCACAGTCCTCCGTTTTCCCTCTTTTCGCCATACTCTTTGCTGGCCTGCTCCGCAGCTGAGAAACAGTCATCTTTAGAAATATGTCCAGTATCCGCATTCACACAGTAATGGTTTACGAGTTCTGATAACTTGAGTTTACCTTAAGTTATGTTTTGGATTTACTGACACAAAGGCGTGTAATTGGGAAGGGTGACAGCGTTAGTGAGAATCAGAAGCCAGCACCAGGTCCTAGAGCCAGATTCTACTTTTGAGCCCGGGTCAGTACCAGGTTACAGGTTACCAGACGGTAACAGCAGGTACCAGTGCCACGCCCTTAAAACTAGGTCTTGTCCAGACCCCAACACTAGAATGTAACTCCAGACGTTAACTCCGGGCCCCATACTAGGCTCCAGCATCATGACTCAACACCAGGTCTTAACACCAAACCCATTCACTTGGCCTTGGTACCAGACCCCTATACCTAAACACCAGGTCCTGGTACCTAGCTCAAATACCAGGTGTCATCGGGCTCAACCAGCAGGTCTTAGTGCCAGATCCTAGTACTATGACTCAGCACTAGGCTCTATTACTAGGTTTCAGTACCAGACCTCAAAACCAGGTCCCAGTACCAGGCTCATGTATCAGACCTCATTACAAGGTCCTAATATCAGGCCATGATACCAGTTTCCAGCACCAGGTCCCAACACCTGGTCCGAGCGCCGGGTCTCATCATCACGTCCCAGTACCAGGCCTCAGATCTCAGAACCAGGACATAACATCAGGTCCCAGCCTCAGCCTAGGCTCTAATACCAGGTTCCAACACCAGGCCTGAACATATCTTGGCACAGGTCCTTACCACCAGGATCAGCACACGGCCCAAAATCTAGATCTTAACTCCTGGTCCCAGCAGCAGGTCTCAACACCAGATCCTAGACCAGGCCCCAGCACCAGGCCTCAACACCAGAATCTGGCACCAGGTCCCAGTACCAGGCCTCAGCACCAGATCCTAGCATCAGGCCCTAACATCAGTTCCTACCTCCGGGTCTCAGTACCAGGCCCTAGCACCAGGTTCCAGTTCCAAGTCTCAGCGCCATGCCGTAATACCAAGTCTCAGCGCCAGGTCTCAGCACCAGGCACCCATCACCAGGTCTCAGCACCAGGTCCAAGTATCAGTCCCTTGCGTCAGGTTGCAGTACAGCACCAGATTCATCATGCGGTACACCAGCCAACACTATAGGCGCGGAGGGATACACCCGCTGGCCACTATCACTAAATCATCCGTTGACTAGACAAACAAGTCCGCACTCACCTTCCATTGTTTTTCTTATCTCTCTCTCTTTTTCCTCCCCTTCTCATTCACATTCAATCCCTTTACTCTTCCCCCTTCCTTTTTCGTCCATTCGCTCCTCATCGTCACCATTCCTTCCTATTTTCCCCCTATCTATATCGATGACCTAAAGGCAGCAAAAATGGCGCGTGCCTCTGTGTGGCAAATAGAATGAATCTCCCTAATTACCGCCGCATTTTGTTCCCTGTAATAACCTCGCAATGTAAAAAGAATGAGAAAATAAAATGCCATTTCATCCGTGCTAATGGACGCACCTGTTATCAGACATGGAACTTTTTCCACAACTGCGTTAAGCTGGTGTGGGAGTGTGGAGGTTGGGGGTGGAGGGTCATATTCCTCCCCCTGCTGGAAGGTGATGCCCTGGGCCCATCCATTACATGGACGTACGTATTTCCCCATGTGTCGGGCAGCACGAGTAGCTACTGGTTCACGGTGCCTAGATGCCATTACAGTGCGGACGTGGTCTGTTCTCACTGCTGCTTGGCTGGGGGTTCTCTCACCAGTCCGTCTGCTGCAGTGCCTTCGTCATGCACTGGCGACGAGTAACCTGGGGACATACGGATGAACCGAGGCAGCGTGTTTGTAGGAGGAAGGAACAGAGGGCGTGGAGGCGCAGGGAATGGAGGCGAACATCTCCCCGTCCTTCTCTTGAACGTGTCTGCAAGGTGTTCCGTTTCAGTTGAACAGAATGAGTTCTGCACTCGCACACTCACAGATTCAGCACTTTGGTTCTCCTCTTGCCTCTCTCCAACCATCACCTGGAATTCATCCAACAGTTCAGCGTGAAGCTATTGAAACCGGGATTCCTCTACCCCGAAATGGAGTTTCGAAACCACAGCAGCATCGAGATCATCCGAACTCGTGCAGACCGCTGTAAGAATAGCCCAATCCCAGCCGCTGTGGACATCATCAATATTCAGTACACTGCCACCGGTATATTTGTGTAAACACTTGTATTTTTAACACTCCTCCCTTTCTGTAGCTCCACTCTTTATTTTGTGCGTATTTTCTCTGTATATTTTCAGCCAGTTGTTACCGTTAATTAAATAAACCGTTTATTATTATTATTATTATTATAATTATTATTTTTATTATTATTATTATTATTATTATTATAATTATTATTATTATTATTATTATTATTTTATTATTATTGTTATTATAATTATTACTATTATTATTATTATTATACTAGGGCAGCCAACATTTGAACATCATTTTGCGATACAATTTCAGAGGTAATTCAGTGAATTCATTACGATGAACTCTGGTAATAATGAGAGTAATTACGCAGGTGTAATCCCGGCACAATGTATTTCCTCGGGTCTGTGTATTCAAACATGACCCCCTGCCAGAGGATTATGTATTTGATTCATTACTATATTCCCCATGATGGACGCTTCCAACAGTGTAGTCTGTAAGCTGGAAACCAAATACGGATGATACCTCGAGCTGACAAGCCACTGGTAAATAAATCACTGTGACTAAGTGATCCCTGTGTGCTCCCGGAACAGTGGGAGCTTGTTGGAATCTGCTGACCACCTGGGGTCAGCTGACGGCCACCTGATGTCGTCTGACGACCATTAGTGTCAGCTGACGACCACCTGATGTTGTCTGACGACCACTGGTGTCAGATGACGATCACCTGATGTCATCGACATCCAGTAGTGTTAGCTGACGACCACTGCTGTCAGTTAACGACCACCTGATGTCATCTTACAACTACTGGTGTCAATTGATGACCACTGGTGTCAGCTGGCGACCACCTGATGTCATCTTACAACCACTGGTGCCGACTGACGACTGTTGGTGTCAGCTGACGATTACCTGATGTCATCTTACAACCACTGGTGTCATCTGACGACCACTGGTGTCAGCTGGCGACCACATGATGTCACTTGACGACCATTGGTGTCAACTGACGATTACCTGATATCATCTTACAACTACTGGTGTCAACTGACGACCACTGGAGTCAGCTGGCGACCAACTGATGTCACCTGACGAACATCTGGTGTCATTGGACGACCACTGGTGTCAGCTAACGACCGCTATCGTCAGCTGACGACACAGGTGTTGCTCGAACCCCTCGTGCAGTAATTCTGCAGGTGTAAAATTCGTAGAAGTGCGGTGATGTGGACGCCATGCGTTTGTGTAAGTCACTGTTGATGTTTGGCGCTTACTATACAGGTGTGATAGGCACTGCCAAGGGGAATGATGGGCACTGTAGAGGTGTATTAAGGCAGCTGCAGTGTATTTTGGGCACTGCACAAGTGTGCATCGACCACTGCACAGGTGTATGGTGATCAATACACAGACGTATAGTGAGCATTGGACAGGCGTATATTGAGTTCTGTACAGTTGTCCTGTTAGCGCTGCGCAGTGACTACACGGGTGTGGTGAATGATGAGTAGATCTGTGAAGAAAATCTGGTTTTTGGTTATCACTGAACACACGTAGAGGGTCCAGTTATCTGTTAACAGGTGTGTAGGCATTATTGATAACTTCATGATAACTGGGAGGAGGGGGGTTGGTGAGGTGATCATCACTGAAGTGTGATAATGTGATCATGTGGATGTACAGAGATCCTGATTGGTGTACATTCATGTGATGAATAATTTTGTACATAAATGTAATCAATACTGTAAGTGCTGGGTTTGAAGGACTGGCAAATACTGTAGCGGGTATAAAGGTGTGGTGTTAACTGTCCTTCACTGCTGTTGTGGTGGCGTCTGTGCACGTTTGTCAGGTCTGTAGACGTGCAGGTATGTTGATTTCAATTTTTGATGAGGGTGATCAGTGGAAATGTACACGTGGGATGTAAAAGGGTGTATATGTTGTAATGGTTGTGTCCGTATGTAAAGATGTATATATGAAACACGTATTGTATCTGCAATGATTCGTCTCCATGTTTATATGGAGTGTACATATTAAGTTATGTATATATGTATGTATGTATGTAGGATGGATATGATATGTGTGGAGCCATGATGATCTAAGATACTTGATCAAACCATATGATCTGTGGCACGACGGGATGATCCTCGAGTACGAGGGTTCGATCCTTCAGCAGGGCGATTACGAAGCTTGGATATGGCGGCTTGGCCTTGTAACTTATGGGTCACGTCGAAGGCCAGGCCTACATACCCAGTGGTCGAACTTTAAAACTGAAATGTCGTAGCATCGTGGTCAAGGGTCGTGCCGTCGAGCTTCATGGTGTAGTGGTGTGGTAGTCATAGCATACGTGGGTGGAAGGGGTGGTGATCATTGTACATGTTGGACGGTGTGGTGGTCATTGTTCATGCTGGAAGGTGTGGTGATCATTGTACATGCTTGAAGGTGTGGTGATCACTGTTCATGCTGGATGGTGTGTGATCATAATACATGTTGGACGGTGTGGTGATCATTGTGCATGCTGGAAGGTGTGGTGATCATTGTTCATGCTGAAAGGTGTGGTGATCATTGTACATGCTGGAAGGTGTGATGACCATTGTTTATGCTGTAAGGTGTGGTGATCATTGTACATGCTGGAAGGTGTGGTGATCATTGTACATGTTGGATGGTGTGGTGATCATTGTACATGCTGGAAGGTATGGTGACCATTGTTCATGCCGTAAGGTGTGGTGATCATTGTACATGCTAGAAAGCGTGTTGATCATTGTTCATGCTGTAAGGTGTGGTGATCTTCGTTCACGTTAGAAGGTTTGGTGAACAATGTACATGATGGAAGATGTTGTGATCATTGTTCATGCTGGAAGGTGTAGTGATTATTGTACACGCTGGAATGTGTGGTGATTATTGTACGTGCTGGAAGATGTGGTAATCATTGTACATGCTGAAAGGTGTGGTGATCATTGTACACGCAGGAAGGTGTGGTGATTATTGTACATGCTGGAAGATGTGGTAATCATTGTGCTTGCTAGAAGGTGTGGTGATCACTGTTCATGCTGGAAGGTGCGTGATCATAGTACATGTTGGACGGTGTGGTGATCATTGTACATGCTGGAAGGTGTGGTGATCATTGTTCATGCTGGAAGATGTGGTGATTTTTGTACATGCTAGAAGGTGTGGTGATCATTGTACACGCTGGAATGTATGGTGATTATTGTACATCCTGTAAGATGTGGTAGTCATTGTTCATGCTGAAAGGTGTGGTGACCATTGTACATGCTTGACAGTATGGTGATCATTTTACATGCTGGAAGATGTTGTGATCATTGTTCATGCTGGAAGATGTAGTGATCATTGTACATACTGGAAGGTGTGATGATCATTGTACATGCTAGAAGGTGTGGTAATCATTATTCATGCTGGAAGGTGTGGTGACAGTTGCATATGCTTGACAGTATGGTGATCATTGTACATGCTGGAAGATGTTGTGATCATTATACATGCTGAAAGGTGTGGCGACCATTGTTCATGCTGAAAGATGTTGTGATCATTGTTCATGCTGGAAGATGTGGTGATCATTGTACATGCTGGACGGTGTGGTGATCATTGTACATGCTGGAAGATGTGGTGATCATTGTTCATGCCAGAATGTGTGGTGACCATTGTACATTCTGGAAGATGTGGTGATCATTTTTCATGCTGGAAGGTTTGGTGATCATTGTACGTGTTGGAAAGTGTGGTGATCATTGTACATGCTAGAGGGTGTGGTGATCATTGTACATGCTGGAAGATGTGGTGATCATTGTTCATGCTGGACGGTGTGGTGATCATTGTACATGCTGGAAGATGTGGTGATCGTTGTACATGCTGGAAGGTGTGGTGAACATTGTATATGCTAGAAGATGTTGTGATCATTGTTCATGCTAAAAGGTGTGGTGACCATTGTTCATGCTGGAAGATGTTGTGATCATTGTTTATGCCGGAAGGTGTGGTGATCATTGCACGTGTTGGATGATGTGATGATCATTGTTCATGCTGCAAGGTGTGGTGACCATTGTACATGTTGGACGA
This sequence comes from Panulirus argus, assembly GCA_038088735.1. Classification (NCBI taxonomy): domain Eukaryota; kingdom Metazoa; phylum Arthropoda; class Malacostraca; order Decapoda; family Palinuridae; genus Panulirus; species Panulirus argus. Next base: position 3,230 of record JAYMFT010080297.1, on the reverse strand, counting down.
TGTTGTGATCATTGTACGTGCTGGAAGATGTGGTGATCGGTGTTCATGCTAGAAAGTGTGGTGATCAATGTATATGGTGGACGGTGTGGTGATCATTGTACATGCTGGAAGATGTGGTGATCATTGATCATGCTGGAAGATGTGGTGATCATTGTACATGCTGGAAGATGTGGTGACCATAGTTCATGCTGGAAGATGTTGTGATCACTGCACATGCTGGAAGGTGTGGTGATCATTGTACACGGTGGACGGTGTGGTGATCATTGTACATGCTGGAAGGTGTGGTGATCATTGTACATGCTGGAAAGTGTGGTGATCATCGTACATGCTGGAAGGTGTGGTGATCATTTTTCATGCTGGAAGGTGTGGTGATCATTGTACATGCTGGAAGATGTTGTGATCATTGTTTATGCTGGAAGGTATGGTGATCATTGTACGTGTTGGAATATGTTGTGATCATTGTTCATGCTGGAAGGTGTGGTGGTTAGTGTACATGCTGGAAGATGTTGTGATCATTGCTCTTGCTGGAAGGTGTGGTGACCATTGTACATGCTGGAAGATGTGGTGACCATTGTTCATGCTCGATGATGTGGTGATCATTGTGCATGCTGGGAGGTGTGGTGATCATTGTACATTGTGGACGATGTGGTGATCATTGTTTCATGTTAGAATGTGTGATGATCTTTGTACCTGCCGGAAGGTGTGGTGAACATTATACATTCTTGACAGTATGGTGATCATCGTACATGCTGGAAGGTGTAGCGACCATTGTTCATGCTGGAAGATGTTGTGATCATTGTTCATGCTGGAAGATGTGGTGATCATTGAACATGCTGGAAGATGTTGTGATCATTATTCATGCTGGAAGGTGTGGTGATCATTGTACATGCTGGAAGGTGTTGTGACCATTGTTCATGCTGGAAGATGTTGTGATCTTTGTTCATGCTGGAAGATGTGGTGATCACTGTATGTGTTGGAAAGTGTGGTGATCATTGTACATGCTGGAAGTTGTGGTGATCATTCTACATGCTGGAAGATGTGGTAATCATTGTTCATGCTAGGTGTGGTGATCATTGTACATGCTGGACGGTGTGTTGATCATTGTACATGCATGAAGATGTGGTGATCATTGTTAATGCTAGAATGTGTGGTGACCATTGTACATTCTGGAAGATGTGGCGATCATTTTTCATGCTGGAAAGTTTGATGATCATTGTACGTGTTGGTAAGTGTGGTGATCATCGTACGTGCTGTAAGGTGTGGTGATCATTATTCATGCTGGAAGATGTTGTGACCATTGTTCATCCTGGAAGATGTGATCCATGTTCATCCTGGAAGATGTGGTGATCATTGTGCGTGTTGGTAAGTGTGGTGATCATTGTTTATGCTAGAAGGTGTGGTGATCATTGTACATGCTGGACGGTGTGGTGATCATTGTACATGCTGGAAGATGTGGTGATCATTGCTCATGCTAAAAGGTGTGGTGACCATTGTACATTCTGGAAGATGTGGCGATCATTTTTCATGCTGGAAGGTTTGGTGATCATTGTACGTGTTGGAAAGTGTGGTGATCATTGTACATGCTGGAAGATGTCTTGATAATTGTAAATGCTGAAAGATGTGGTGATCATTGTTCATGCTGGACGGTGTGGTGATCATTGTATATGCTGGAAGATGTGGTGATCATTGTACATGCTGAAAGGTGTGGTGAGCATTGTATATGCTAGAAGACGTGATCATTGTTCGTGCTAGAAGGTGTGGTGACCATTGTTCATGCTGGAAGATGCTGTGATCATTGTTCATGCGTTCATGCTGGAATGTGTAGCGATCATTGAACGTGTTGGAAGATGTTGTGATCATTATTCATGCTGGAAGGTGTGGTGACCGTTGTACATGCTGGACGGTGTGGTGATCATTGTACATGCTGGAAGATGTGGTGATCATTGTTCATGCTGGAAGATGTGGTGATCTTTGTACATGCTGGAAGGTGTGGTGATCATTGTACATGCTGGAAGGTGTGGTGGTCATTGTACATGCTGGAAGATGTTGTGATCATTGTTCATGCCAGAAGGTGTGGTGACCATTGTACTTGCTAGAAGATGTGGTGACCATTGTTCATGCTGGAAGATGTGGTGATTATTGTACATGCTGGAAGGTGTTGTGATCATTGTACATGCTGGAAGGTGTGGTGATCATTGTACATGCTGGAAGGTGTGGTGATCATTGTTCATGCTGGAAGATGTGGTGATCATTGTACATGTTGGAAGATGTTGTGATTATTGTTCATGCTGGAAGGTATGGTGATCATTGTACGTGTTGGAATATGTTGTGATCATTGTTCATGCTGGAAGGTGTGGTGGTCATTGTACATGCTGGAAGATGTGATCATTGTTCATGCTGGGGGATGTGGTGATCATTGTACATGCTGGAAGATGTTGTGGTCATTGTTCATGCTGGTAGGTGTGGTGACCATTGTACATGCTGGAAGATGTGGTGACCATTGTTCATGCTGGAAGATGTGGTGATCATTGTACATGCTGGAAGGTGTGGTTATCATTGTACATTGTGGACGGTGTGGTGATCATTGTACATGCTGGAAGGTGTGGTGATCATTGTTCATGTTGGATGGTGTGGTGATCATTATACATGCTGGAAGGTGTGGTGATCAATTTTCATGCTGGAAGGTGTGGTGATCATTGTACATGCTGGAAGATTTGGTGATCATTGTTCATGCTGGAAGGTATGGTGATCATTGTACGTGTTGGAATATGTTGTGATCGTTATTCATGCTATAAGGTGTGGTGATCATTATACGTGTTGGAGGATGTGGTGATCATTGTACATGTTGGAAGGTGTTGTGATCATTGTTCATGCTGGAAGGTGTGGTGACCATTGTACATGCTGGAAGATGTTGTGATCATTGTACAGCCGGAAGGTGTGGTGACCATTGTTCATGTTAGAGGGTGTGGTGATCATTGTACGTGTTGGAAGATATGGTGATCATTGTACGTGCTGGAAGGTGCTGTGATCATTGTTCATGCTAGAAGGTGTGGTGACCATTGTACCTGCTGGAAGATATGGTGATCATTGTACATGATGGAAGGTATGGTGATAATTTTTCATACTGGAAGGTGTAGTGATCACTGTACGTGTTGGAAGGTGTGGTGATCATTGTACATGCTGGAAGGTGTGGTGATCATTGTTCATGCTGGAAGATGTGGTGATCATTG
>JAYMFT010080296.1:0-28665 GCA_038088735.1 Panulirus argus | reverse complement strand
GGACGGGACCGTTCAGCACGACGGCACGAGACCGTTCAGCACGACGGCGCGAGTCCGTTCAGCGCGAAGGCTCGAGACCCTTCAGCTCAACGGCACGAGACCGTTCAGTACGACGGCATAAGACCTTTCAGCACAACGGCAAAAGACCGTTCAACACGACGACACGAGACCGTTTAACACGTAAGCGCCAGACCATTCAGTACGACGGTATGAGATCGTTCAGGACGACGGCATGAGACCCTTCAGCATAACGGCACAAGACCGTTCAACACGACAGCATAAGACCGTTAGGCACGACAGCACCAGACCGTTCAGCACGACGGCACGAAACCGTTCAGCACGACGGTGCCAGACCGTTCTGCACGACGGCATGAGATCGTTCACAACGACGACCCGACACCGTTCAGCACGGCGGCACGAGACCCTATAGCGCGACAGCATGAGACCGTTCAGCACGATGGCGTGAGACCGTTCAGCACGACGGCACGAGACCGTTCAGCACGATGGCATGAGACCCTTCAGCTCAACGACACGAGACCGTTCAGCACGCCGGCACGAGAACATTCAGCACAACGGCACGAGACCGTTCAGCACGACGGCTCGAGACCGTTCAGCACGACGGCACGAGACCGTTCAGCACTACGGCACGAGACCGTTCAGCGAGACGGTACGAGAACCTTTAGCACGACGGCACAAGACCGTTCAGGATGACGGTACGAGACCGTTCAGCTCGACGGCACGAGACCGTTTAACACGACGGGAAGAGACCGTTCAGCACGACGGCACGAGGCCGTTAAGCACGACAGCACGAGACTGTTAAGCACGACGGCACGAGACCGTTAAGCACGCCGGCACGAGACCCTTCAGCACGACAGCATGAGACCTTTCAGCACAGTGGCACAAGACCGTTCAATACGACGGCGTCAGACTGTTCAGCACGATGGCACGAGACCGTTCAGCCCGACGGGACGAGACCCTTCAGCACGACGGCACAAGACCGTTCAGGATGACGGTACGAGACCGTTCAGCTCGACGGCACGAGACCGTTCAGCACGACGGCACACTTCCGTTCAGGATGACGGCACGAGACCGTTCATCACGACTGCTCGAGACCCTCTAGCACGACGGCACAGGTCCCTTCAGGATGACGGCACGAGACCCTTCAGCACGAAGGCACGAGACCATTTAGCACGACGGCGCGAGGCCGTTCAGCACGACGGCTCGAGACCCTTCAGCACAACTGCACGAGACCGTTCAGGACGACAGCACGAGACCGTTCAGGACGACGGCACGAGACCCTTCAGCACTACGGGACGAGACCGTTCAGCACTACGGCGAGAGACCGTTCAGCACTACGGCACGAGACCGTTCAGCGAGACGGTACGAGAACCTTTAGCACGACGGCAGGAGACCGTTCATCATGACAGGAGGAGACTGTTCAGCACGACGGTAGGAGACCCGTCAGTACGACAGCATGAGACCCTTCAAGACGACGGCATGAGACCATTCAGCACGACGGCACGAGACCGTTCAACACGACGGCACGTGACCATTCAGCACGACGGTACGGAGCCGTTCAGCACGACGGTACGAGACCGTTAAGCACGACGGTACGAGACCGTTCAGCACAACGGCGCAAGAAAGCTCAGCACGACGGCATGAGACCCTTCATCACGGCGGTGCGAGACCGTTCAATACGACGACCCGAGACCGTTCAGCACGACGGCGCGAGACCGTTCAGCACGACGATCCGACACCGTTTATCACGGCGGCACGAGAAAATTCAGCTGACGGTACGAAACCGTTCAGCACAACGGCACGAGACCGCTCAGCACGACGACCCGACACCGTTCAGCACGGCGGCACGAGAAGGTTCAGCACGACGATATGAGACCCTTCAGCACGACGGCACGAGTCCGTTGAGCACGACAGCACAAGACCCTTCAGCACGGTGGCACGAGACCGTCTAGCGACGGGACGAGACCGTTCAGCACGACGGCATGAGACCCTTCAGCACGACGTCATGAGATCGTTAAGCACGACGGCACGAGACCGTTCAGCACAACGGCACGAGACCGTTCAGTAATACGGTACGTGAACGTTAAGCACAACGGCACGAAACCGTTCAGCACGACGGCACGAGACCGCTCCGCACGACGACCCGACACCGTTCAGCACGGCGGCACGAGAAAGTTCAGCACGACAGCACAAGACCGTTGAGCACGACGACATGAGACCGTTCAGCACGACGGCACGTGACTTCAGCACGACGGCTCGTGAGCTGGGTATGATTATTTTCTTTCATATGACCCTTACACTTTTTAGGTCAAAGGTCAAGCAGTCCTGCAGAAGACCGTTCGACAGCACACCGTCCTGTAGCAAGCCGTCCTGCAGCAGACCATCCTGTAGCAGACCGTCATACAGCAAACTATTCTGCAGCAAACCGTCCCACAGCATACAGTCCTGCAACAGACCGTCCTGCAGCAGACCATCCTATAGCAGACCGTCCTGCAGCAGACCGTCCTACAGCAAACCATTCTGCAGCAAACCGTCCTGCAGCAGACAGTCCTGCGGAAGACCGTCCTGAAGAAGACCGTCATGTAGCAGACCATCCTGCAGCAGACCGTTGCAGCAAACCAACCTGCAGCAGACCATCCTGCAGCAGAACGTTCTGAAGCAAACCGTCCCGCAGGAGACGGTCCTGCAGCAGACCGTTTTTCAGCGGACCGTACTGCAGCAAACCGTTCTGCAGCAGACCAACCTGCAGTAGACATTTCTGCAGAAGACCGTCCTGGAGAAGACGTTCTGCAGCAGACCGTCCTGCAGCTAATTGTCCTGCAGCAAGCCCTCCTGCAGCAGATCGTCCTGCCGCTGACCGTTTTGCGGCAAGCCTAACTGCAGCAGAACGTCTTGCAGCCTACTGTCCTGCAGCATACCATCCTGCAGCAGACCGTCCTGCAGCATACTGCCCTGCAGCAGACCGTCCCGCAGCAGACCGGCCTGCAGCAGACAGTCCTACAGCAGGCCGTCCTGCAGCGAACTCTCCTGCAGCAGAACATCCTGCAGGAGACGGTCTTGTAGCAAACCGTCCTGCAGCAAGCCGTAATGTAGCAAACCGTTTTGCAGCAAACTGTTTTGCGGCAAATGTAACTGCAGCAGACCTTCCTGCAGCAGACTGCCCTGCAACAGACCGTCCTGCAGCAGTCCTTCCTGTAGCAGACCGTTTTACAGCAAAACCAACTGCAGCAAACCGTCCTGCAGGAAACAGTTTTGCATCAGACCGTTTTGCGGCAAACCTGACTGCGGCAGACCGTTTCGCAGCAAACCTAGCTGCAGCAAACCGTTTTGCGGCAAATCTAACTGCAGTGGACTTTCCTGCAGCAAACCCTCCTGCAGCAGACTGTTCTGAAGCAGACCGTCCTGCAGCAGAACGTCTTGCAGCAAACCCTCCTGCAGCAGAACGTTTTGTGGCAAACCTAACTATAGCAGACCATCCTGCAGCAAATCGTCCTGCAGCAGACCTCCATGCTGCAGACCGTCCTGTAGCAGACCGCACTCTAATAAACCGTCCTGCAGCAGACCGTCCTGTAGCAGACCGAATTGCAGCAAACCGTCCTGCAGCACACCGTATTGCGGTAAACATAACTGCAGCAGACCGTCTTGCAGCAAACCGCCCTGCAGAAGACCGTCCTACAGCTGACCGTCTTGCAGCAGACCATGCTGCAGCAAATTCTCCTGCAGCAGACCATCATACAAAAGACGGTCTTGTAGCAAACTGTCCTGCAGCAAACCATCCTGCAGCAGATCGTTTTGCGGCAGACCTAACTGCAGCAGACTGTCCTGTTAGAGACTGTCCTGCAGCAGACCGTTTTGTGGCAAACCTAACTGCAGCAGACCATCCTGCAGCAAACCGTCTTGCAGCAAACTTTTGCATCAAACCTAACTGCAGCAGACCTTCCTGCAGCAGACCATCCTGAAGCAAACCGTCCTGCAACGGAACGTTTTGCGGCAAACGTAACTGCAGCAGACCCTCCTGCAGTAGTCCATTTTCCAGCAAACCTAACTGCAGCAGACCTTCCTGCAGTAGACCGCTCTGCAGCAATCGTTTTGCGGCAGACCTAAATGCAGCAGACTGTCTTGTAGCAGACCTTCCTGCAGCAGACAGTCATACAACAGACCGTCCTGCAGTAGACCGTCGTGCAGCAGACCATTTTGCGGCAAACCTAATTGCACCAGACCGTTTCGCGGCAAACCTAACTGCAGCAGACCGTTTCAGGGTAACGTAACTGCAGCACACTGTACCGCAGCAGACCTTCCTGAAGCAGACCTTCCTGCCGCAGACCGCTTTGCGGAAAACCTAACTTCAGCAGACATTCTTGCAAGACCGTTCTGCATTAACCGCCTTACAGCATACCGTCCCCCAGCAGACCGTCCTGCAGCAGGCCTTCCTGAAGGAAACCGTTCTGCAACAAACTGTCCTGAAGCAAACTCCTGCAGCAGACCGTCCTGCAACAAACCGCCCTACAGCAAACCGCCCTACAGCAAACCGCCCTGCAGCAAACCATTTTGTAGCAGACCGTGCTGAAGTAGACCGTCCTGCAGCAAATCGCCCTACAGCAAACCGCCTTGCAGCAGACTGTCCCGTAGCAGACCTTCCTGCAACAGACCGTCCTTCAGTACACCGTCGTGCAGCAGACCGTCCTGCAGCAGACCATTTTGCGGCAAACCTAATTGCAGCAAACCGTTTCGCGGCAAACCTAATTGCAGCAGACCGTCCTGCAGCAGACCGTTTCAGGGTAACGTAACTGCAGCAGACCGTCCTGCAGTAGACCTTCCTGAAGCAGACCTTCCTGCAGCAGACCGTCCTGCAGAAGATGGTCTTATAGCAAACCATCCTGCAGCAGACCGCTTTGCAGAAAACCTAACTGCAGCAGACTTTCTTGCGAAACCTTCCTGCAGCAAACCGCCCTACAGCAGACCGTCCTGCAGCTGGCCGTCCTGCACAAAACCGTTCTGCAGCAAACCGTCCTGCAGCAAACTACTGCAGCAGACCGTCCTGCAGCAAACCGCCCTACAGCAAACCGCGCTACAGCAAACCGCTCTGCAGCAGACCGTGCTGAAGCAGACCGTCCTGCAGCAGACCGTCCTTCAGCAAATCGCCCTATAGCAAACCTCCCTACAGCAAACCGCCCTGCAGCAAACCATTTTATAGCAGACTGTCCTGTAGCAGACCTTCCTGTTGCAGACCGTCCTGCAGCAGACCGTCTTGCAGCAAACCGTCCTGCAGCAGGTCGTCTTGCGGAAGATGGTCCTGCAACAGACGTCCTGTAGCAAACCGCCCTACAGCAGACCGTCCTGCAGCTGTCCGTCCTGAAGCAGACCATCTTACAGCAGGCCGTGCTGTAGAAAACCTATCTGCAGCAGATCGTCCTGCAGCAAACCATCCTGCATCAGACCGTCCTTCAGCAAACCATCCTGCAGCAGACCGTCCTGCAGCAAACCATTCTGCTGCAGACCGTCCTGCAGAAGATGATCTTGTAGCAAGCCGCCCTACAACAAACCATCCTGCAACAGACCGTCCTGGAGAAGACCGTCCTGCAGCGCACCGTCCTGCAGCAAACTGCTCTGCAGCAAACCGTCCTGCAGCAGAACGTCCTGCAACAAACCGCCCTACAGCACACCGTCCTGCAGCTGACCGCTCTGAAGCAGACTGTAGTGCAACAAACCGTCCTGCAGCAGACCGTCCTGTGGAAGATGGTTCTGCAGTAAACCGTGCTGCAGCAGAACGGTCTTCAGCAAACCTTCCTGCAGCTGACCGTCCTGAAGCAGACTGTCTTACAGCAGACCGTCCTGCAGCAAACCGTCCTGCAGCAGACCGTCCTGCAGCAAACCGTCCTGCAGCAGAACGGCCTTCAGCATACCGTCCTGCAGCAGATCGTCCAGCAACAGACCGTCCTACAACAAACCGCCCTACAGCAGACCGTCCTGCAGAAGGCCGTCCTGCGGCAGACCGTTTTGCGGCAAACCGTACTGCAACAGACCATCCTGAAGCAGACCTTCGTGCCTCAGATCGTCCTGCAGAAGATGGTTTTGTAGCAAACCGTCCTGCAGCAAACCGTCATACAGAAGACCGTCCTGCAGTAGACCGTCCTTTAGCAAACTATCGTGCATCAAACCATCCTGAAGCAAACCGTTCCGCAGTAGACTGTGCTGAAGCAGACCGTGCTGCAGCAAACCGCTCTGCAGCAAACCGTCCTGCAGCAAAACGTCCTGCAGTAAACCGTCCTGCAGCAGACCGTTCTGCGGAAGATAATCCTGCAGCAGATTATCCCGCAGTAGAACGGCCTTCAGCAAACCGTCCTGCAGCGACCGTCCAGCAAGAGACCGTCCTGCACCACACCGCGCTACAGTAGACCGTCCGGCAGCAGGCCGTTCTGCAGAAAACCTAACTGCAGCAGACCGTTTTGCTGCAAACCTAACTACAGCAGACCGTCCTGCAGCATACCATCCTGCAGCAGACCGTCCTGCAACAAACCGTCCTGCAGAAGATGGTCTTGTAGCAAACCGTCCTGCAGCAGACCTTCCTGGAGAAGACCGTCATGCAGCAAACCATCCTGCACCGGACCGTCTTGCAACAAACTGTTCTGCAGCAGACCGTTTTTGCGGCAAACATAACTGCAGCAAGCCGTCCTACAGCAGACCATCCTGCAGCAGATTTTCCTGAAGCAGATCGTCCTGCAGAAGATGGTCTTGTAGCAAACCGTCCTGCAGCAAACCGTCATGCAGCAGACCGTCCTGCAGTAGACCGTCCTGTAGCAAACTGGTGCAGCAAACCGTCCTGAAGCAACCCGTTCTGTAGCAGATTGTGCTGAAGCAAACCGTGCTGCAACAGCCGGTCCTGCAGCAAACCGCTCTGCTGCAAACCGTTCTGTAGCAAAACGTCCTGCAACAAACCGTCCTGCAGCAGACCGTCCTGCGGAAGATGACCCTGCAGCAGATCGTCCCGCAGTAGAACGGCCTTCAGCAAACCGTCCTGCAGGGAACATCCAGCAAAAGACCGTCCTGCAGCACACCGCCCTATAGCAGGCCGTCCTGCAGAAAGCCTAACTGCAGCAGACCGTCCTGCAGCACACCGCCCTGCAGCAGGTCGTCCTGCAGAAAGCCTAACTGCAGCAGACCGTCCTGCAGCAAACCATCCTGTACCAGACCGTCCTGCAACAAACCGTCCTGCAGCAGACCGGTTTCGCGGCAAACATAACTGCAGCAAGCCGTCCTGCATCAGACCATCCTGCAGCGGGCCTTTCTGTAGCAGACCGTCCTGCAGAAGATGGTCTTGTAGCAAACCGTCCTCCAGCAGACCTTCCTGGATATGACCGTCCTGCATTAGACCATCCTGCAGCAGAACGTCCTCCAGCAAACCGTCTTGCAGCAAACTTTTGTGGTAAACCTAACTGCAGCAGACTGTCCTGCAGCAGAACTTCCTGCAGGAGACCGTCCTGCAGCAAACTGTCGTGCAGCAAACCGTTCTGAAGCAGACCGTCCTGCAGCAGACCGTTTTGCGTCAAACCGAACTGAAACAGACCGTCCTGCAGTAAACAGTCCTACAGCACGCAGTTTTTGCGGCTTACCTAATTGCAGCAGGTTGTTCTGCAGCAGACCGTCCTGCAGAAGATGCTCTTATAGCAAACTGTCCTGTAGAAGATAGTCCTATAGCAAACCGTCCTGCAGCAGACCGTCCTGGAGAAGACCGTTCTGCAGCATGCCGTCTTGCAGCAAAGTGTTTTGAGATAAATCTAACTGCAGCAGACCTTCCTGCAACAGATCGTCCTTCAGGTGACTGTTTTGCGGCAAACCTAACTGCAGCAGACCATTTTGCGGCAAACCTAACTGCAGCAGATCATTTTGCAACAGACCGTCTTACAGCAGACCGTTTTATGGCAAATTAATTGCAGCAGACCTCCCTGCAGAAGACCGTCATGTAGTAGACTATTTTGCAGCAAACCTAACTGCAGCAGACCTTCATGCAGCAGAACGTTCTGCAGGAGACCGTCCTGCAGCAGACCGTCTTGCATCAAACTGTTTTGCTGCAAACCCAGCAGTAGCAGACCTTCTGCAGCAGACTGTCCTGCAGCAGACCGTCCTGTAGCAGACCATTTTGCTGCAAACCTAACTGCAGCAGACCGTTCTGCAGCAGGCCGTCCTTCAGCAGGCCGTCCTCCAGCAGACCGTTTTGTGGCAAACATAAGTGCAGAAGACCGTCCTGCAGCAAACCGTCCCGCAGGAGACCGTCCTACAGCAGACCGTCGTGCTGCGAACCTACTAGCAGGAGACCGTCATGCAGCAGACTTTCCTGTAGAAGACCGTCCTGAAGAAGACCGTCCTTCAGCAAACCCTGCAGCAGACCGTGCTGCAGCAGAGAGTTTTGCGGTAAACCTAACTGCAGCTGACCGCCTTGCCGCTGACCGTTTTGCGGCAAACATAACTGCAGCAGAACGTCCTGCAGCAAACTCTCCTGCAGCAGACCGCCCTGCAGCAGACTGTCCTACAGCAGACTTATGCAGCAGACCGCTTTGCAGCAAACTCTCCTGCAGCAGACCTTCCTGCGGCAGACCGTCCTGCAGATGTTCTTATAGCAAACCGTGCTACAGCAGACCGTCCTGTAGCAGACCGTCTTGCAGCTGACCGTCTTGCAGCAGACCGTACTATAGCAAACCGTTCTGCAGTAAACTGTTTAACGGCAAATCTAACTGCAGCAGAACTTCCTGCAGTAGACCGTCCTGCAGCAGACCGTCCTACAGCAAGCAGTCCTGCAGCAGACCGTTTAGCGGCAAACCTAACTGCAGCAGACCGTTCTGCACCAAACCGTCCTGCAGCAAACCGACCTGCAGCAGACCTAACTGCAGCAGACGGGCCTGCAGCAGACCGTCCCGCAACAAACCGTCCTGCAGCAGACGGTCTTGCAGCAATCTTAAAAGTTGCTGAAAAAGGATAACAGAAGCCAGATAAAACGATCTTATATACGTGTAAAAAAATTTTGAGTATATGGTCTTAAGGAAGTACCGTTTTGTGGCAAACCTAACTGCATAGACCGTCATGCAGCAAACGGTCCTGCAGAACACCGTTTTGTGGCAAACCTAACTACAGCAGACCATCCTGCAGCAAACTATTTTGCAGCACACCTTTTTGCGGCAATCCTAACTGCAGCAGACCGTCCTGCAGTAGACCGGTTTGCTGCAAACGTAACCGCAGCATACGGTCATGTAGGAAATCGTCTTGAAGCAAACCGTTTTGCGGCAAACCTAACTGCAGCAGAACGTCCTGCAGCAGACTGTTTTGCGGCAAACTGTCCTGCAGCGGACCGTCCTTAAGCAAACCGTCCTGCAGCAAACCGTTTTGCGGCAAACTTAACTGCAGCACAACGTCCAGCATCAAACCGACCTGCTGCAAACCGTCCTGTAGCTGACCTTCCTGAAGCAAACCATCCTGCAGCAGACAATTTTGCGGCAATGCTAACTGCAGTAAACCCTCCAGCACCAGACCGTTTTGCGGCAAACCTAATTGCAGCAAAGCGTCCCGCCACATGCCATCCTGCAACAGACCATCCTGCAGCAAACCGTCTTGCAGCAGACCGTCCTGCAGTAGATCGTCCTTTAGCAAACCGTCTTGCAGCAAACCTAACTGCAGCAGACCTTCCTGTAGGAGACCATCCTGCAGCAGACATTTTGTAGCACACCGTTCTAAAGCAAAGCGTCCTGCACGAGACCGTCCTGCAGCAGACGGTCCTGCAGCAGACCGTTTTGGGGCAAACTTAAATGCAGTAGACCTGCAGCAGACTGTCCTGCAGCAGACCATCCTGCAGCAGACCGTCCTGCAGCAAACCGTCCTGCAGCAGACCGTCCTGTAGCAGACCGTTTCGCAGCAGACCGTTCTACAGAAGGTCTTCCTGCAGCAGACCGTTCTGCAGAAGGTCTTCCTGCAGCAGTCCCTCGTGCAGCGGACCGATTTGCTGCAAACCTAACTGCAGCAAACTGTCCTGCAGCTGACCGTCCTGCAGCAAACCGTCCTGTATCAAACCGTCCTACCGCAGACCGCCCTGCAGCAGACCGTTTTGCGGGAAATCTAACTGCAGCAAACCGTCCTACAGCAGACCATCCTACAGCAAACCGTCTCGCAGCAGATCGTTTTGCGGCAAACCTACCTGTAGTAGGCCGTCCTGCACCATACCGTCCTGCAGCAAACCGTCCTGCGCCATACTGTCTTGCAGCAAACCCTCCTGCAGCAGACCGTTCTGAAGCAAACCGTCTTGCAGCAAAGTGTTTTGCTGCAAAACTATCTCTAAAAAAACTTCCTGCAACAGACTGTCCTGCAGCAAACCGTCCTGTGGCAGACTGTCCTGTAGCAAACCGTCCTGCAACAGACCGTTTTGCGGCAAAACTAACTTTAACAAACCTTCCTGCAGCAGACCATTCTGCAACAAACCGTCTTGCAGTAGACCGTCCTGCAGTAGATCGTCCTTCAGCAAACCGTCTTGCAGCAAACCTAACCGCAGCAGACTTTCCTGCAGGAGACCATCCTGCATCAGACCGTTTTGCTGCAAACCTTACTGCAGCAGACCCTCCTGCAGCAGATCTTCCTGCAGCAGACCATTCTGCAGCAGACCCTCCTGCAGCAGACCCTCCTGCAGAAGACCGTTTTGCGGCAAACTTATATGCAGCAGACCTTTCTGCGGCAAAACTAACTGCAGCAAACCGTCCTACAGCAGACCGTCCTGCAGCAAACCGCTTTGCAGCAGGCCGTCCAGCAGCAGATCATTTTGCGGTAAGCTTACCTATAGCATACCGTCCTGCACCACAACGTCCTGCAGCAAACCGTCCCGCAACAGACCGTCCTGCAGCAAAGCATCTTGCAACAAACTGTTTTGCAGCAAACCCAACTTTGACAGACTTTCCTGCAGCAGACTGTCGTGCAGCAAACCGTCCTGTGGCAGACCGTCCTGCAGCAGACCGTCTTCCTGCAAACTTAACTGCAGCAGACCGTCCTGCAACAATCCGTCCTGCTGCAGACCGTCTTGCAATAGACCGTCCTGCAGTAGATCGTGCAGTTAGCAAACCTAACTGCAGCAGACCCTTTTGCTGCAAACCGAACAGCGGCAAGATGCTGCAGAAAACCGTCCTACAGCAGACCGTCCTGCAACAAACCGTCCTGCAGCAGACCATTTTGCGCCAAATCTAACTACAGCAGACCGTCCTGCAGCAATCTTTCGTACAGCAAACCATCCTGCATCAGACCTTCCTGGAGAAAACCGTTCTGCAACAGACCGTCCTGGAGCAGAACGTCCTCCAGCAAATTGTCTTGCAGCAAACCGTTTTGCGGTAAACCGAACTGCAGCAGACTCTCCTGCAACAGATCGTCCTGCAGCAGACCGTTTTGCGGCAAGCCTAACTTCAGCAGACCGTCTTGCAGCACACTGTCCTGATGCAGACCGTCATGCAGCAGACCGTTTTGCGGTAAATCTAACTTCAGCACACCGTCCTGCAGCAGACAGTTTTGCGGGAAGCTTAACTGCAGTAGACCGTCCTCCAGAAACCTATCTCGCAGGAGACCGTCCTGCAGCAGATGGTGTAGTAGCAAACCGTCCTGCAGCAGACCGTCCTGCAGTAGAGTCCTGCAGCAGACCGTCATGCAGCAGATCGTTTTACGGCAAACCTAACTGCAGCAGACCTTAACGCAGGAGAACTTCCTGCAGCAGACCGTTTTCCAGCAGACCGTTCTGAAGCAAAGCGTCCTGCAGGAGACCGTGCAGTAAACTATCCTGCAGCAGATCATACTGCAGCAGACGGTCCTGCAGCAGGCTGTCCTGCAGCAGACCTTCCTGGCAGCAGACCGTCCTGCAGCAAACCGTCCTGCAGTAGAGTCCTGCAGCATACCGTTCTGTAGCAATCCTTACTGCAGCAGACCGTCCTGCAGCAGGCCGTTTTGCGGCAAAGGTAACTGCAGCAGACCGTTCTGCAGCAGACTGTCATACAGCAGACCGTCCTGCATTAGACCTTTCTGCAGCAGGCTGTCCTGAAGCAGAGCATTTTGCGGCAAACCTAACTATAGCAGACCGTCCTGCGCTATACCGTCGTGCAGCAAACCGTCGTGCAGCAGACCGTCCTGCAGCAAACCGTCTTGCAGCAAACTGTTTTGCGGCAAACTTAACGTTAACAGACCTTCCGGCAGCAGACTGTCCTGCAGCAAACCGTCCCGTGGCAGACCGTCCTGCAACAGACCATTTTGCGGCAAATCTAACTGAAGCAGACAATCCTGCAGCAGACTGTCCTGCAACAAACCGTCCTGCAGCCACCCCTTGCAACAGACCGTTCTGCAAAAGATCATCCTTCAGCAAATCGCCTTGCAGCAAACCTAACTGCAGCAGACCTTTCTGCAGGAGACCGTCCTGCAGCAGACCATTTTTCTGCAATTCTTACTGTAGCAGGCCGTTCTGCAGCAGACCATCCTGCAGCAGACTGTTTTGCGGCAAACTTAACTGCAGCAGACCCTCCTCCGGCAGACCTTCCTGCAGTAGACCGTCCTGGCAGCACACTGTCTTGCAGAATACCGTCCTGCAGCAGACCGTTCTGCAGCAAAACTTTCTGCGGCAAACCTAACTGCAGCAAACCCCCTTGCAGCAGACCATCCTGCAGCAGACTGTTTTGCGGCCAATTCAACTGCAACAGACCCTCCTGCAGTATACCATCCTGGCAGCACACTGTTTTGCAGAAAACCGTTCTGCAGGCAGCACACTGTTTTGCAGAAAACCGTTCTGCAGCAGACCGTTCTGCAGCAAACCTTTCTGCGGTAAACCTAACCGCAGCAAACCGTCCTGTAGCAAACCTCCTTGCAGCAGGCCGTCCTGCAGCAGACCATTTTGCGGCAAACTTGCTTGTAGCAGACCGTCGGGCACCTTACCGTCCTGCAGCAAACCGTCCTGTATCATACAGTTCTGCAGCAAACCGTCCTGCTGCAGACCGCCCTACAGCAGACCCTTTTGTGGAAAATTTAATTGCAGGAAACCGTCCTGCAGCAGACATCCTGCAGTAGATCGTCCTTTAACAAACCGTCTTGCAGCAGACCTAAGTGCAGCAGACTTTCGTGCTGGAGACCGTCCTGCAGCAGACCCTTTTGCTGCAAACCTAGCAGCAGCAGACCGTCCTGCAACAAACCATCCTGCAGCAGACCGTTTTGCGGCAAACCTAACTACAGCAGACCGCCCTGCAATAGACCCTTTTGCAGCAAACCGTCCTGCAGCAGACCGTCCTGTAGCTATCTCTCCTGCAGAAAACCGTCCTGCAGCAGAACGTCATTCAGCAAATCGTCTAGCAGCAAACCGTTTTGCGGTAAACCTAACTGCAGCAGACTCTTCTGCAACAGACCGTCCTGCAGCAGACTGTTTTGCGGCAAACCTAACTGCACTAGACCGTCATGCAGCAAACGGCCCTGCAGAACACCGTTTTGGGCAAACCTAACTGCAGCAGACCATCCTGAAGCAAACTGTTTTGCAGCACACTCTTTTGCGGCAATTCTAACTGCAGCAGACCGTCCTGCAGTAGACCGTTTTGCGGCAAACCTACCTGCAGCAGACCTTACATCAACAAACTCCTGCTGTAGCAGACTACTTTGCGGCAAACCTAACTGCAGCAGACCGTTTTCCGGCAAACCTAACTGTAGCAGACCGTCCTGAAACAAACCGTCCTGCAGCACATAATTTTACGGCAAAACTAATTGCAGCAAACCCTCCTGCACCAGACATTTGGCGGCAAACCTATTTGCAGCAAACCGTCCTGCAGTAGACCATCCTACAAATGACCATCCTGCTGCAAGCCGTCTTGCAGCAGTCCGTCCTGTAACAGACCGTCTTGCGGTAAAGTTAACTGCAGCGGACCGTCCAGCAGCAGATCTTCCTCAGCAGACCGTCCTGCTGGCGACCATCCTGCAGCAGATGGTCATTCAACAGACCTTCCTGCAGCAGACCGTCCTGCAGAGGATAATCTTGTAGCAAACAGTCCTTAGGCAAACTGTCCTACAGCAGGCCGTCCTGCAGCAAAGCGTTTTGCGACAAACCTACCTGAAACAGACCGTCCTGCAGAAGATTATCTTGTAGCAAACAGTCCTTCAGCAAACTGTCCTACAGCAGGCCGTCCTGCAGCAAGCCGTCCTGCAGCAGAACGTCCTTCAGTAAACCGTCTTGCAGGAAACTATTTTGCGGCAAACCTAACTGAGCAGACCTTCCTGCAACAGACCGTCCTGCGGTGGACCGTTTTGCGGCAAACCTAGCTGCAGCAGACCGTGTTGCAGCAGATCGCTTGCGGCAAACCTAACTGCCGCGTACCGTCATGCAGTAGACCTTCCTGCAGAAAACCGTCCTGCAGCAGACCGTCCAGCAGTAGACCCTCCTGCATCAAACCGTCGACAAGCAAACTGTCCTGAAGCAGAGTGTCCTGCAGCAGACTTTAGCATCAAACCTAACTGCAACAGGCCGTCCTGCAGCAGACTGCCCTGCAGCGGGCAGTTTTGCTGCAAACCTAACCTCAGCAGACCGTCCTGCAGCAGATCGTTTTGAGACAAAGCTAATTGCAGCAGACCGTCCCACATCAAACCGTCCTGCAGCAGATCGAACTGCAGCAGGCTGTTTTGCCGTAAACCTAACTGCATCAGACCGTCATGCAGCAAACCGTCCTGCACAAGACCGTTTTGCGGCAAACCTAACTGCAACAGACCATCTTGCAGCAATCTGTTTTGCAGCACATCCTTCTGCGGTAATCCTAACTGCAGCAGACCGTTTTGCGGCAAACCTAACTGCACCAGACCGTTCTGCAGCAAACCATCTTGCAGCAGTCCGTCCTGTTGCAGACAGTTTTGCGGCAACCTAACTACAGCAGACCCCCCAGCAGCATATCTTCCTGCAGCAGACCGTCCTGCTGGCGACCATCCTGCAGCAGATGGTCATGCAACAGATCTTCATGCTGCAGACCGTCCTGCAGAAGATGGTCTTCTGGCAAAACATTCTGTAGCAAATTGTCCTGCAGCAAACCGTTCTACAGCAGACCATCCTACAGCAAACCGTCCTGCAGCAATACGTCCTCCAGTTAACCATCTTGCAGCACTATTTTGCAGAAACCTAGCTACAGCAGACCTTCCTGCAACAGACTGTCCTGCGGTAGACCGTTTTGCGGCACACCCAACTGCAGCAGACCGTCCTGCAGCAGACCGTCCTGCAGCAGACCATTCTGCAGCAGACCTTTTGGCGGCAACCTAACTGCAGCATATCTTCCTGCAGCAGACCGTCCTGCTGGCGACCATCCTACAGCAGATGGTCATGCAACAGATCTTCATGCTGCAAACCGTCCTGCAGAAGATGGTCTTCTGGCAATCCGTTCTGTAGCAAACCGTCCTGCAGCAAACCGTTCTACAGCAGGCCGTCCTGCAGCAAAACGTCCTCCAGTTAACCATCTTGCAGCACTGTTTTGCAGCAACCATACTACAGTAGACCTTCCTGCAACAGACAGTCCTGCGTTAGACTGTTTTGCAGCAGCCCCAACTGCAGCAGACCGTTCTGCAGCAGACTATTCTACAGCAGACCTTTTGGCGGCAAACTTAACTGCAGCATACCGTCATGCAGCAGACCGTCCAGCAGTAGGCCTTCCTGCAGCAAACCGTCCAGCAGTAAACCATCCTGAAGCAGACCGTCCTGCAGCAGACAGTTTTGCGGTAAGCCGTCCTGCAGCAGATCGATTTGCGTCAAACCTAACTGCAACAGGCTCTCCTGAAGCAGGCAGTTTTGCGGCAAATCTAGTTAAAACAGACAGTCCTGACGCAGACCGTTTTGAGGCAAACCTAACTGCAGCAGACCGTCCGGCAGCAGACCGTCCTGTAGCAGACCTTCCTGCAGCAGACTGTCTTGCAGTAGACTGTCCTGTAGCAGACCATCCTGCAGCAGACCGTTTTGCGGCAAACCTAACTGCTGCAGACCCACCTGCAGCGGATTGTCCTGCAGCAGACCATCTTGCAGTCGACCGTCCTGGCAGCAGACTGTCCTGCAGCAAACTGTCCTGCAGTAGACCATTTTCCAGCAGACCGTTTTGCGGCAAGCCTAATTGCAACAGGCTTTCTTGCAGGAGACTATCCTGTAGCAGGTAGTTTTGCGGCAAACCTAACTGTAGCAGACCATCCTGCAGCAGACCGCTTGAGGTAAACCTAACTGCAGCAGACCATCCTGCAGCAGACCTTCTTGCAGCAGACTGTCTTACAGTAGACCGTCCTGCAGCAGACCGTTTTGCGGCAAACCTAACTGCTGCAGAACCTCCTGCAGCAGACTGTCCTGCAGTAGACCATCCTGCAGTAGACCGTCCTGACAGCAGACTGCCCTGCAGCAAACCGTCCTGCAGTAGACCGTTCTGCAGCAGACTTTTCTGCGGCAAACCTAACTGCAGCCTACTGTCCTACAGCAAACCGTCCTACAGCAAACCGCTTTGCAACAAGCCGTCTTGCAGCAGACCATTTTGCGGTAAACCTACCTGTAGCAGACCGCCCTGCACGATGCCATCCTGCAGCAAACCGTCTTGCAGCAAACCTAATCGCAGCAAGCCGTCCTGCAGCAGACCCTTTTGCTGCAAACATAACAGCAACAGACCGTCCTGCAGGAGACTGTCCTGCAGCAAACCGTCCCGCAGTAGACCTTTCTGCAGCAGACTTTTCTGCGGCAAACCTAACTGCAGCCAACTGTCCTACAGCAGACCGTCCTACAGCAAACCGCTTTGCAGCAAGCCGTCTTGCAGCAGACCATTTTGCGGTAAGCCTACCTGTAGCAGACCGCCCTGCACGATGCCGTCCTGCAGCAAACCGTCCTGCAACACACCGTCCTGGAGCAAACCGTCTTGCAGCAAACCTATCCGCAGTAGACCGTCCTGCAGGAGACTGTCCTGCAGCAAACCGTCTTGCAGCAAACCTAACCGCAGGAGACTGTCTTGCAGCAGACCCTTTTGCTGGAAACCTAACAGCAGCAGACCGTCCTGCAGGAAGCCGTCCTGCAACAAACCGTACTGCAGCAGACCGTTTTGCGGCAAACCTAACTGCAGCCAACCATCCTACAGCAGACCGTCCTGCAGCAAATCGCCTTGCAGCAGACCATTTTGCGGTAAACCTACCTGTAGCAGACCGTCCTGCACGATGCCGTCCTGCAGCAAACCGTCCTGCAACACAACGTCCTGCAGCAAACCGTCCTGAAGCAGACTCTTTTGCTGCAAACCTAAGAGCAGCAGACCGTCCTGCAGAAAACAGTCCTGCAACAAACTGTCCTGCAGCAAACCGTTTTACGTTAGACCTAACTGCAGCAGACTCTCCTGCAACAGACCGTCCTGCAGCAGACCGTTTTGCGGCAAAATTAACTTCAGCAGACCGTCCTGCAGCAGACAGTTTTGCGGCAAACCTAATTGCAGCAGACCGTTCTACAGTAGACCTTTCTACAGGAGACCGTCCTGCAGCAAACCGTCTTGCAGCAGACCATCCTGCAGAAGACCGTCCTGCAGAAGACCGTTTCGCGACAAACCTAACTGCAGCAGACCGTCCTGCAGCAAACCATCCTGCAACAGGCCGTTTTGCAGAAAACCTTACAGCAGCAGACCGTTCTGCAGAAGGTCTTCCTGCAGCAGGCCGTTCTGCAGCAGACCCTCCTGCAGCAAACCGTCGCGCAGCAGACTATTTTGCTTCAAACCTAACTGCAGCATACCGTTTAGCAGAAAATCTAACAGCAGCTAACCGTCCTACAGCAGACATTCCTGCAGCAAACCGTTTGCGGCAAACCTATGTGTAGCAGACTGTCCTGCACCATACCGTCTTGCAGCAAACCGTCCTGTAGCAGACCGTCCTGCAGCAAACCGTCTTGCAGCAAGCTGTTTTGCGGCAAACTTAACTTTAACAGACCATCCTGCAACAGGCTGTCCTGCAGCAAGCCGTCCTGTGGCAGACCATCCTGCATTAGATCGTCCTGCAATAAACCTAACTGCAGCAGACCCTTTTGCTGCAAACCTAACTGCAGCAAACCGTCCTGCAACAGGCCGTCTTGCTGTAGACAGTCCTGCAGTAGATCGTCCTACAACAAACCTAACCACAGCAGACCGTCCTGCAGGAGACCGTCCTGCAGCAGACTCTTTGCTGTAAACCTAACAGTAGCAGACCTTCCTGCAGAAAACCGTCCTGCAACAAACCGTCCTATAGCAGACCGTCCTGCAACAGACCGTTTAGCGGCAAACCTAA
The DNA here is from genome assembly GCA_038088735.1 of Panulirus argus. Lineage (NCBI taxonomy): Eukaryota > Metazoa > Arthropoda > Malacostraca > Decapoda > Palinuridae > Panulirus > Panulirus argus. Next base: position 10,371 of record JAYMFT010080296.1, on the reverse strand, counting down.
CTGCAGCAGACCGTCCTACAGCAGACCTTCCTACAGGAGACCGTCCTGCAGGAGACCGTCTTGTAGCAGACCGTTTTGCAGCAGACCGTCCTAAAGCAAAGCGTCCTGCAGGAGACGCAGCAAACTGTCTTGCAGCATACCATCCTGCAGCAGACCGTCCTCCAGGAGACCGTTTTGCGGGAAGCCTAGCTGCAGCAGACCGTCCTGGCAGCAGACCTTCCTGCAGCAAGCCGTCCTGCAGCAAACCGTCCTGCAGCAAACAGTCCTGCAGTAGACCGTTTTGCGTAAAATCTAACTGCAGCAAACCGTCCTACAGCAGACCGTCCTGCAGCAAACCGCCTCGCAATAGGCCGCCCTGCAGCAGACCTTTTTGCAGCAGGCCGTCCTGCAGCAGACCGTTTTGCGGCAAACCAATCTGTCGCAGACCTTCCTGCACCATACACTTCTGCAGCAAACCGTCCTGCAGCAGAGTGTCCTGCAGCAAACCGCCTTGCAGCAAACCGTCTTGCAGCAAATTGTTTTGCGGCAAGCCTAACTTTAACAGACAATCCTGCAACAGACTGTCCTGCAGCAAACCGTCCTATGGCAGACCGTCCTACAGCAGACCGTCCTTCAGCAGACCGTCCTGCAACAGAACTTTTTGCGGTAAACCTAACTGCAGCAGGTTGTCCTGCAGCACGCCGTCCTGCAACAAACTGTGTTGCAGCACACCGTCTTGCAGCACACCGTCCTGCAGTAGATCGTCCTTCAGCAAACCGTCTTGCAGCAAACCTTCCTGCAGGAGACCGTCCTGTAGCAGACCATTTTGCTGCAAACCTTACTTCAGCAGACCCTCCTGCAGCAGATCTTCCTGCAGCAGACCGTCCTGCATCAGACAGGTTTGCGGCAAACCTAACTGCAGCAGATTTTCCTGCAGTAGACTGTCCTGCAGCAGACCATCCTGCAGTAGACCGTCCTGGCAATAGACCCTTCTGCAGCAGACCTTTCTGCGGCAAACTTAACTGCAGCAAAAAGTCCTACAGCAGATCGTCGTGCAGCAGACCTTTCTGCAGCAGGCTGTTCTGCAGCAGACCGTTTTGCGGCAAACCTACCTGTAGCAGACCGTCCTGCACTATACCATCCTGCAGCAAACCGTCCTGCAAAAAAACCCTCTTGCAGCAAACTGTTTTGCGGCAAACCTAACTTTAACAGACCATCTTGCAACAGACTGTCCCTTAGCAAACCGTCCTGTGGCAGACCGTCCTGCAGCAGACCATCCTGCAACAAAACGTTTTGCGGTAAAACCTAACTGCAGCAGACCGTCCTTCAGCAGACTGTCCTGCAACAGAACCTTTTTGCGGTAAAACCTAACTGCAGCACACCGTCCTGCAGCACACCGTCTTGCAACAAACTGTCCTACAGCACACCGTCTTGCAGCACCCCATCCTGCAGTAGATCATCCTTCAGCAAACCGTCTTGCAGCAAACCTAACTGCACCAGACCTTCCTGCAGGAGACCGTCCTGTAGCAGACCGTTTTGCTGCAACACTTACTACAGCAGACCCTCCTGCAGCAGATCTTCCTGCAGCAGACCATTCTGCAGCAGACCTTCCTGCAGCAGACCGTTTTGTGGCAAACCTAATTGCAGCAGACATTCCTGCAGCAGACTCCCCTACAGTAGACCACCCTGCAGTAGACCGTCCTGGCAATAGACCGTTCTACAGCAGACCTTCCTACGGCAAACCTAACTGCAGCAAACCGTCCTACAGCAGTTCGTCCTGCAGCAGACCATTTTGCGGCAAACCTACCTGTAGCAGACCGTCCTGCACCATACCATCCTGCAGCAAACCGTCCTGCACCATACCGTCCTGCAGCAGACCGTCCTGCAGCAAACTGTCTTGCAGCAAACTATTTTGCGGCAAACCTAACTTTAAAAGACCATCTTGCAACAGACTGTCCTTCAGCAAACCGTCCATTGGCAGATCGTCCTGCAGCAGACCGTCCTGCAACAGACCGTTTTGCTGTAAACCTAACTACAGCAGACCATCCTGCAGCACACCGTCTTGCAACAAACCGTCCTGCAGCACACCTTCTTGCAGCAGACCGTCCTGCATTAGATCGTCCTTCAGCAAGCAGTTTTGCAGCAAACTTTTGCAGCAAACCTAACTGCAGCAGACCTTCCTGCAGGAGACTGTCCTGTGGCAGACAGTTTTGCTGCAAACCTTACTACAGCAGACCCTCCTGCAGCAGATCTTCCTGCAGCAGACCGTCCTGCAGCAGACCGTTTTGCGGCAAAGCTAACTGCAGCAGACCCTCCTGCAGCAGACTGTCCTGGCAGTAGACCGTTCTGCAGCAGACCTTTCTGCGGCAAACCTAACGGCAGCAAACCATCCTACAGCAGATTGTCCTGCAGCTAACCGCTTTGCAGCAGGCCGTCCTGCAGCAGATTATTTTGCAGTAAATTTACCTATACCAGACCGTTCTGCAGAAGACCGTCTTGCAGTAGACCGTCCTGCAGTAGATCGTCCTTCAGCAAACCGTCTTGCAGCAAACTTAGCTGCAGCAGACCGTTCTGCAGGAGACCGTCCTGCAGCAGACCCTTTTGTTGCAAACCTAACTGCAGTAGACCGTCCTGCAGAAAACCGTCCTGCAGCAGACCGTCCTGCAACAGACCGTTTTGCTGCAAACTGAGCTGCAGCAGACCGTTCTGCAACAAACCGTCCTGCAGCAGGTCGTCTTGCAGTAGACCGTCCTGCAGTAAATCATCCTTCAGCAAACCGTCTTGCAGCAAGCCCAACCGCAGCAGACCGTTTTGCGGTAAACCTAACAGCAGCAGACCGTCCTGCAGCAGACCGTTTTGCGGTAAACCTAACTGCAGCAGACCGTCCTGCAGCAGAACGTCCTGCAGCAAATCGTCTTGCGGCAAACCGTTATACGTTAAACCTAACTGCAGCACTCTCCTGCAACAGACCGTCCTGCAGCAGACCGTTTTGCGGCAAACCTAACTTCAGCAGACCGTCCTGCAGCAGACCGTTTTGCGGCAAACCTAACTTCAGCAGACCATCCTGCAACACACCGTCCTGATGCAGACCGTCCTGCAGCAGACACTTTTGCGGGAAGCTTAACTGCAAGAGACCGTCCTGCAGCAGACCGTTTTGCTACAAACCTAACCCGCAGGAGACCGCCATGCAGCAGACCGTTTTGCAGCAGACCGTCCTGAAGCAAAGTGTCCTGCAGCAAAGCGTCCTGCAGGAGACTGTCCTGCAGGAGACCGTCTTGCAGTAGACCGTCCTGCAGCAGACCGTCCTGCAGCAGACCATCCTGCAGCAGATCGTCCTGGCAGCAGACTGTTCTACGGCAAACGATCCTGCAGAAGACCGTTCTGCAGCAAACCTTACTGCAGCAGACCGTTCTGCAGAAGGTCTTCCTGCAGCAGACTGTTCTTCAACAGACCCTTCTGCTGCTGGCCGTCCTGCAGCAGACCGTTTTGCTGCAAATCTAGCTTCATCAGGCCGTCCTGCAGCAGAACGTTCTGCAGCCGACCGTCCTACAGCAGACTGTAATGCAGAAAACCGTCCTGCCGTAGACCGCCCTGCAGCAGACCGATTTGCAGGAAATCTAACTGCAGCAAACCGTTCTGCAGCAAATCTCCTTGCAGCGGACCGTTCTGCGGCAAACCTAACTGCAGCAAACTGTCCTGCAGCAAACTGCCTTGCAGCAGACCTTTCCTACAGCAGACCCTCCTGCAGCAGAATTTTCTGCAGAAGGCTGTAATGAAGCAGACCGTTTTGCGGCAAACCTACCTGTAGCAGACCGCCCTGCACCATACCGTCCAGCAGCAAATCGTCTTGCAGCAAACTTTAACAGACCTTCCTGCAGCAGACTGTCCTGTAGCAAACCGTCCTGTGGCAGACCGTCCTGCAGCAGACCACCCCGCAACAAACCGTCCAGTAGCAGACCGTCCTGCAAATGATCGTCTTTCAGCAAACGGTCTTTCAGCAAACTTAATTGCAGCAGACCTTCCTGCAGAAGTCGTCCTGCAGTAGACCGTTTTGCTGCAAACCTTACCGCAGCAGACCGTTCTGCAGCAGATGTTCATGCAGCAGGCCATTCTGCAGCAGACCCTCCTGCAGCAGACCGTCCCGCAGCAGACCGTTTTCCTACAAACCTTACAGCAGCAGACCGTCCTGCAGTAGACTGTCCTGGTAACACACTGTCTTGCAGCAAACCGTCCTGCAGCAGACCTTTCTGCGGCAAATCTAACCAGCAAACCGTCCTATGGCAGGCCGTCCTGCAGCAAACCGCTTTGCAGCAGGCTGTCCTGCTGCAGACAATTTTGCGGCAAGCCTATTTGTAGCAGACCGTCCTACAGCATACCGTCGTACCGCAGACCGCCCTGCAGCAGACCGTTTTGCGGGAAATCTAACTGCAGGAAGCCATCCTGCAGCAGACCGTCCTACAGGAAGCCGCCTTTCAGCAGACCGTCCTGTAGCATATCTCTCAGCGGCATACCTAACCGCAGCAGACCCTCCTGCAGCAAACCGCCTTGCAGCAGACTGTCCTGCAGCAAACCGTCCTATGGCAGACCGTCCTGCAACAGACCGTTTTGCTACAAACCTAACTGCAGCAGACCGTTTTGCGGCAAACCTAACTGCAGCAGGCCGTCCTGCAGCAGACCGTCCTCCAGCAAACTCCTTTGCAGGAGACCGTCCTGCAGCAGATAGTGTTGTAGCAAACCGTCCTACAGCAGACCGTTTTGCAAAAACCTAACTACAGTAGACCATCCTGCATCAAACCTTCTTGCAGCAAAATGTTCTGGAGCAGACCGTCCCGCAGCAGACCGGTTTCCGGCAAACCTAACTGTAGTAGACCATCCTGCAGCAGGTTCGTTTTGCAGCAAACCTAACTGCAGCTGACTCTCTTGCAGCAGACCATCCTGCAACATACCGCCCTGCAGCAGACTGTCCTGAAGGAAACCGTCCCGCAGATATCCGTCCTGCAGCAAACTCCTGCAGACCGTCCTTCAGAAGATGGTGTCGTAGAATATCGTCCTGCAGCAAACCGTTCTGCAGCAGACCCTCCTGCAGCAGACCATTTTGCAGCATAACCTAACTATAGCAGATCGTCTCACAGCAGACCATCCTGCAGCAGATAGTCCTCCAGCAGACCATCTTGCATCAGACCGTCCTGCGTCAGACCGTCCTGCATCAAGCCGTCCTGCAGCAGACCGTCATGCATCAGACAGTCCTGCAGTAGGCCGTCCTGCAGCAGACCGTCCTGCAGCAGACTCTCTCGCAGCAGATCGTCTTGCAAAAGATGGTGTTCTACTAAAACGTCCTGCAGCAGACCGTTATGCGGCAAACATAACTGCAGCAGTCTGTCATACAGCACATCGTCCTACAGCAGACCATCCTGCAGTAGACTTTCCTGCAGCAGACTGTCCTCCAGCAGACCGTCTTGCAGCAGACCGTCCTGCATCAGACCGTCCTGCATCAAACCATCCTGCAGCAGACCGTCATGCAGCAGACCGTCATGCATCAGACCGTCCTGCAGTAGGCCATCCTGCAGCAAACTCTTGCAGCAGACCGTCATGCAAAAGATGATGTCATGCAAAAGATGATGTTGTACTAAAACGTCCTGCAGCAGACTGTCCTGCAGCACACCGTTTTGCGGCAAACATAACTGCAGCAGTCTTTCATACAGCAGACTATCCTGCAGCATACTGTTTTGCAGTAGACCGTCCTGCAGCACACCGTTTTGCGGCAGACCTAACTGCAGCAGACCATCTTGCAGCAGACTCCTGCAGCAGGTCGTCCTGCAGGAAACCGTCCTGCAGCAAACCTTCCTGCTGCAAACTCTCCTGCAGCAGACAGTCCTGTAGCAAACTGTTTTACGGCAAACCTAACTGTAGCAAACCTTCCTGCCTGCAGCAGACTGTTCTGCAGTAAACCGTCCTGCAACAGAAGGTCCTGCATTAGACCCTGCAGGATGGTTTGCTGCATGACGGTCTGCAGCAGGATGGTCTGCTGCAAGACGGTCTACCGCAGAATGGTCTGCTGCTGGACGGTCTGCTGCAGGACGATCTGCTGTAGGACGGTCTACTGTAGGACCGTCTGCTTCAGGAGGTCTGCTACAGGACGGACTTCAGCAGGACGGTTTACTGCAGAACGGTCTGCTGCAGGACGGTCTGCTGGAGTTAGATTTGCTGCAGGACGGTCTGATGTATGACGGTCTGCTGCAGGACAATTTGCTGAAGGACGGTCTGCTGGATGAAGGTTTGCTGCAGGACGGTCTGCTGCAAGATGGTCTTCTACAGGACCGTTTGCTACAGGACGGTCATCTGCAGGACAGTTTACTGCAGGACAGTTTGCTACAGAACGGTCTTCTGCAGGATGGCTTACTGTAGGATGGTCTGCTGTACGACGGTCTGATGCAGGATGGTTTGCTGCAGAACGGTCTGCTGCAGGACAGTCTTCTGCGGGACGGTCTGCTGTATGACGGTCCTCTACAGGACGGTATTCTGCAGGACGGTCTTCTAAAGGACATTCTGCTGCAGGACGGTCTGATGCTAGACGGTCTGCTCAAGTTAGGTTTGCCGCTAAACGGTCTGCTAGAGGACAGTTTGCCGCAAAACGGTCTGCTGCAGGGCGGTTGCTGCAGGACGGTCTGCTGCAAGACGGCTTGCTGCAGAACAGACTGCTGCAGTTAGGTTTCCCGCAAAACGGTCTGTTGCATGACGGTTTGCTGCAAGATAGTCTGCTGCAGGACGGTCTGCTGAAGTTAGGTTTGCCGCAAAACGGTCTACTGCGGGACGGTGTGCCGCAAAACGGTCTGCTCCAGGACGGTCTGCTGCAATTAGGCTTGCCGCAAAATAGTCTGTTGCAGGAGGGTTTCATGCAGAACATCCTGCTGCAGGACGGTCTGCTGCAGAAAGATCTGTGGCAGGGCGGTCTGCAACTAGACGGTCTGCTCAAGTTAAGTTTGCCGCAAAACGGTCTGCTGCAGTTACGCTTGCCGCAAAACGGTCTGCTGCAAGATCATCTGCAGGCCGGTCTACTGCAGGTCGGTCTTCTACAGGGCGGTCTTTTGCAAGACGTTCTGCTGCGACGGTCTGCTGCTAGACGGTCTGCTCAAGTTAGGTTTGGCGCATAACGGTCTGCTGCAGGACGGTCTGCTGTAATTAGGTTTGCCGCAAAATGGTACGTTGTAGGAGGGTTTGTTGCAGGATGGCCAGCTGTAGGACAGTCTGCTGAGGACGATCTGCTGCAGTGGGGTCTACTGCAGGACGGTATTCTGCTGGACGGTCTTTTGCAGGACGTTCTGCTGCAGGACGGTCTGCAACTAGACGGTCTGCTCAGTTAGGTTTGGCGCAAAACGGTCTGCTGCAGGATGGTTTGCTGCAAAGCAGTCTGCTGCAGTTAGGTTTGCCGGAATACTGTCTGTTGCAGGAGGGTTTGTTGTAGGACTGTCTGCTGCAGGATGGTCTGCTGAAGTTAGGTTTGCAGCAAAACGGTCTGCTGCAGGACCATCTGCTGCAGGAGGATCTGCTGCAGGACAGTTTGTTTCAGGACGTTCTGCTGCAGGATGGTTTGCTGCAGGAAGGTCTTCTGCAGGACGATCTGCTGCAGAACGGTTTGCTGCAGGACGGTTTCCTGTAGTTAGGTTTGAAGCAAAACGGTGTGCTGCAGGACGGTGTGCTGCAGTTAGGTTTGCCGCAAAACGTTCTATGAAGGACGGTTTGCTGCAGTTAGGTTTGCCGCAAAACGTTTTGCTGAAGGAAGATTTGCTGCAGGACGGCCTGCTGCAGTTAGGTTTGAAGCAAAACGGTCTGTTGCAGGACGATCTGCTGCAGGAAAGTCTGCTGCAGGACGGTTTGCTACAGGACGGTCTGCTGCAGGAAGGTCTGCTGCAGTTACGTTTGCAGCAAAAAAGTTTGTTGCAGGACGGTCTGCTTCACGACGTTCTGCTGCGGGACGGTCTGCTACAGGTCGGTCCGCTGCAGGACGGTCTGCTGCAGAATGGTCTGCTGAAGGACGGTTTTCTGCAGGGCGGTTTCCTTCAGGACGGTCTGCTGCAGGATAGTCTTCTGTAGGACGGTTTCCTGCAGGACGTTATACTGCAGGAGGGTCTGTTGCAGGACGGTCTGTTGCAGGACGGTCTGCTGCAGAATGGTCTGCTGCATGACGGTCTTCTGCAGGACGGTCCACTTCAGGACGGTCTGCTGCAGGATGGTCTGCTGCAGTTAGGTTTGCCGCAAAACGTTCTGCTGAAGGACAGTCCACTGCAGGACGGTTTGCTGCAGGACGGTCTGCTGCAGGACGGTGTGCTGCATGACGGTCTGCTGCAGAACGGTCTGCTGCAGGACAGTTTGCGACAGGACGGTCTGCTGCAGGACGGTCTGCTGCAGGACGGTCTGCTGCAGAACGGTCTGCTGCAGGACGGTCTGCTGCAGAACGGGTTTGCTGCAAAACGGTCTGCTGCAGAACGGTTTGCTGCAGGACGGTCTGCTGCAGAACGGGTCTGCTGCAGAACGGTCTGCTGCAGAACGGTCTGCTGTAGGACGGTCTACTCTAGGACGGTCTGCTGTAGGACGGTCTGCTGTAGGACGGTCTGCTGCAGTTAGCTTTGCCGCAAAACGTCCTGCAGCAGACCGTCCTTCAGCAGACCCTCCTGTAACAGACCCTCTTCACTGAAATGTGATCAGCCAAACTCATGGCACGTGCTGCAGCCTAGCAGATCAGAGACACTAAATACTTTTGAATGTTCTCCTGGAGTCCGTCCACAGGACAGTACACGGCGCTCCCTGTTGTTAATGGCAGACAACTGAAGTTAAAGACGTGGAAAAGTTACTCTGGTTTCTTTAACTTTACTCGGTTCACTTATGTTTTCCGTTGGACTTCAGTGGACTTTCTACAACGGTCTCAGACCGAGCTGCGGGGAAAGAAGACCTCCGTAACCGTCGTAAAATATACGTCAGGTTAAACATGGTTCACTCCAGTGGGTCAATATTTCTGTGCGCAGAACACAGACTATACCCGCCAGTACTCGCCAAGTGTAGATCATGGCAAGTCTCTGATCAGCTCGAACGAGTAAACAGGAATCTTCAGCCATCCGTTCCGATCATGTACGACGGGAGGTCTTCGTAAAAGATGGAGCCCAGCCGATAGCTAACGCTTGGCACCTTACTCCGTTCATATTATAACCACAGGAATGAAGCTGTTCTTGATATTCTGTTCTATTTATATCGTGAGCCAAGCGATCATCACTGCTTGTCCGAAACTTTCACATCTGTGTCCATCACTCCGTCTTAAGGTGCTACTAATTGCTTGTATATTAATAGTCACTCACCGCAACTCTCATTTGCCCTCTTTTTGAACCTCTGCGCTTTCCTCTTGATCTCCTGCCGCTTTCTCTTGTACATCTCTCAATCACTTGCACTCCTTTCCTGTGAAGTACCGCCCATACACCTGTCTTTTCTCTTTCTCTGGCAAATTCGTCATCGCAACACTTGTTATCTTTTCTCACCTCCCACCTTCAGCATGTCAAACACCTCTCGCATATGCCAGCACTACTTTCTTAAATCTATCTCAGTCCTCGCCACTACTCTAGCGTCGCCTTTTGCCATTCTACACACTCTCTCTCCTGATATTTCTTCGCACAAGTCTCTTTTCCAGGCTCACTTACTCTTACCAAATTCTCACTCATATCATTTTTTCTTTTCGGAAAACTTATTTAAATCTTCACTCTTGCCCTATCAAGTAATGATCAGACATTCCACCAGCTGCCCTTCTCAATACAATCACATCCAAGAGTCCATCAATAAGTTTGTAATGTAATAATGCCCCCTGACCTTCTCTCCTACTTACCTACCTATACTTGTGTACGTCCCTCTTTTTAAACCTAGTATTCCTAATCGCCAGTCGTTTTTCAGCACACAAGTCTACAAGCTGTTTGTCATTTCCGCTTACGTCACTGGATACGTTATGTCCCCAGTTTAACCCGTAACTGCGACATTACTCGGTCTTGTATCTAATCACACTTTACAAATACCCGGTCTTTTGCATCAGAACTGGCGACATACTCACTCAGCTGTTCTCAGAACACTTGCCTCTTATCGTCTCACATGGGCAGGTGCATAAGCGCTAATAATCACTCATCTTTACTGCTACTCCTTCCTTAGCTCTTGTCCATTCAAGCCCCTCTCCACCCACCCGCCCGCCCCTCTTAGTCGCCTTCTACGATACGCAGCGAATACCGACGTAAAATTATTTCTCTCCTACCCTTGGTATATATATATATATATATATAGATATATATATATATATTATCTCTGGGGATAGGGGAGAAAGAATAGTTCCCACGTGTTTCCTGCGTGTCGTAAAAGGCGACTAAA
>JAYMFT010080285.1:0-14312 GCA_038088735.1 Panulirus argus | reverse complement strand
ACATATATATATATATATATATATATATATATATATATATATATATATATATACACCAATAATATTTAAGCAACACAGCACACATCCAATTCCTACCTGCACCAACTACAAACACCTCAGGACACACACACACACACACACACAGTTCACCAACAAATTCCCACATTCCACTGATTACACCATGGTTACAAGCTTGTGTCAGATATCGTGGCGGTGAACTGCGATACCAGTGGAGATAATGAGCCAAATTCTCCCGTCCGCTTGTCATACAGTCTATGATTTTCTGCCCATTACCGATGTTCACAGTGCAGGCTTGGACCATCAGCTACCGTCAAGGGCCAGAATGAAAGCTAGGCCACAAGGAGCCGAGGCTAAAGGGTAGGCAGGGTCAAGAACAGAAAACAGGCAGGGTCACGGCAGTTCAGTCGAGGCCAGAGTTTAAGCACGGCCGTAACAATTCGGTAAAGGCCAGAGTTTAGGTAGGGCCACAACGGTACAGTCTAGTAAAGGCCGAAATCTAGCAGGGCCATAAAAGTTCAGTCTAGGCCAGAATCTAGACGGGGTCATAATAGTAGTCAAGGTCAGAATCTAAGCAGAACCATGACAGTTCAGTCAAGGTTAGGATCTAGACAGGCCCTAAACAGTTCAGTCAAGGCACGGCATCGACAGTTCAGTCAAGGCTAAAATCAAGACAGGGCCATTACAGTTCAATCAAGGGCAGAGTCTAGTTAGGGTCATAATAGTTCAGTAAGGCCGTTGTTTAGTCAGGGTTATAGCAGTTCAGTTACGGGCAGAGTCTAGTTAAGATCATAACAGTTAAGTCATGGCTAAATTCTCTTGCAGAGCCATAACACTTCAGTCAGGGCCAGAGTCTGGCCAGGACCATAACATTTCAGTCAAGACCAGAGAACATACGGCCATGTCTCTTCAGTCAAGGCGAGAGTCTAGGGAAGGCCATAACAGTTCATTTAGGACCAGAGTCTACACAGGATCATAACAGTTCACTCAAGGCCAGAGTCTAGGCAGGGCCAAAACAGTTCAGACAATGCCAGAGTTTAAGTGGGGCCATAACAGTTCTCTCAAGGTCAGAGTCTAAGCAGGGCCATGATAGTTCAGCCATGACCAGAGTCTAGGCAGGGCCATAACAGTTTACCCAAGGCCAGAGTCTAGGCAGGGCCATAACAGTTAAGAAAAGGCCAGATTCTAGGCAGGGCCATAACAGTTCTCTCAAAGCCAGAGTCTCGGTAGGTCCATGACAGTTCAGTGAAGGCCAGAGTCTAGGCAGGGCCATAACAGTTCAGCCAAGGCCAGAGTCTATGCAGGGCCATAACAGTTCAGTGGAGGCCAGATTCTCGGCAGGGCCATATCAGTTCACACTTAAGGCCAGAGTCTATGCAGGGCCATAACAGTTCAGTGGAGGCCAGATTCTAGGCAGGGCCATAATAGTTCTGTCAAAGCTATAGTCTAGGCAGGGCCATGACAGTTCACCCAAGGCCAGAGTCTAGGCAAGCCAGGACGGCCACAAAGCGCGCCACACATATCCTTGCGGCCATGACGTCACCTGACCAGGGGAAGAACCATCTCATGCGGTTGAAATGTTACCTTCCAACGACGACGGAATATCCACTACAATCATGGCCAGCAGCGTGAGGCAATCTCGCACATCGTGCTACACACATCCAGCACACGTACCTGAACGTGGGACATTACAGGTCTTCAGGACCTTCATTCTTTCCTGGTAGCGGCAGAGACAAACTGTTTTCAATCAGATATCACCCACTTGCTCCATGCTATAAACTGTCAAACATGGCAAGAGTGTGTCAGCATTATCTCCGCAGTGATAAAAAAAGAGACGGGCAGTGAGGATGGTACTATACAGGCGACATGTGGGTCATTATTTCCCGCTCCCTCTGTCCGCCCGTGCCTCTCCAACCCATTGAACATATCGGAAGTGACGTCAGTACCAAATAACGATCAAGCTACAAACTTTTCCTGCTCGAATCCGAAAGGTAAATCAGCATTCATTACCGAACGTAAGGCCCGTCCCAACACATTCCCGGAAATGAAACTGATGAAAATCCTTTTTTATCATCTTTATAGGAACACCTGTTGAAGTGATAGAGAGAGTACTATATATATATATATATATATATATATATATATATTCTGTGGGGTATCAATGAAATGAAAGCTATAGTGATGGGCCAGGGAGACCCAGCGAGGTAAGAGCCTGTGCTGAAACACTCGACTTGGTAGCTACCCCGGAACCCCCAGTCAAAACTATACACATCCTACCCATTCATCCCCCCGTCCTCACGTCAGATGGTAACCGTACCTGCTCCTCTCTTCCTCCAGCGGCGGAGGGAGGCCCTCGCGAATGATTCCTTCTCAATCATGCTACAGTATTTCTCTGCTGAGTCTCTTCTGTTGGTAAGATCCTCGACAGCGCGTATCACTTTCACTTCCTTCCTGCAGGTGTGCCTGCTGATGTCTGTGCCTCTGGTCACCAACCGATGCTTTAATTCCTCCAGATGCGACCACCTCTCCTTCTATGTCTGGTTTCAGTTACCTTTATCTCAGAGCACGATATTGACACACACGAGTACGTCCATAAAACTAATTCCAGTATCCACTACAGCCTCACACAGAGAATAATCTTGGTTTCATAACCGGCGACTAGATTTAGCTTCTAAAGGACTGAGTAAACTCTCGTTTTGTACAGCGTACAACGACGCTGGAGTCACTACACGAGGCAGGAGCGACGCTGGTGAGTGGTGTCCGGTGCAGAGCGACGCAGCGGTCCCCGACCTCTACCTTCTCACAGCCCGCTGGATACTGCTGCCTCTTGCAAGGCCCGACTCCCTCGCTGCCTCCCTGCCTGCCTCGCTTAGTCACTCGGTCTGGTTGCCTGGCTGGCTGCCGGTCATTTACTCTACGAGAGTGGCTGCCTCTAGGCTGAAAGCCTGGTGGGCTTCATTGCTGCCATCAGTGACTGACTGACTAGGTACGCCGTCACTCCAATGACTACCAAGGTACAAGCGCGCGTAAGAAGATAACGCTTAACTTAACTAACAGCCCCTTAAGGTAGACCCACCAACAATAACGCGCGACAGACACATTCCTGCTCCCATCCCCTACGCGTCAAGATAATCAAGATTGCCCTCAACGTGGAATCCAACAGTGATTTCTCCTTGAGTGAACCACGTATGCATGGCACTTAGTCCCCCGGGGCCACCACCGCCCACATAACTGTGGCGTATCCCGTAAGTCACAAGAACCCTAACTGAGCTGACATACCACCCAATTATCCAAACCGGCAGAGGTGCATGACAAACTCCCCTTCCTGGCCGGAAGTGCTTGGTGCGCATACACACACACACACACACACAGGACTTTCTAACGTGCGTCACCCCTCCCAGGGGACCCCAAGGATACGGTAGGTAACAAAAGTAGCCTATGAAGTGCCAGGCCAGCCTGGCTTGCATGACACACAAGCAGACACCCGAGGCCAGGCTAACGTAAGGCTCACGCAACTGCAAGCACGGTGAGGACGATCGAACGTACAGCGATACACACACGCTGATCAGAGAAACCCAACATAATACTAGAGAATCGACTGTAATGGACGTTTCACCGAAGATCCCTATCCAGCAACACTGAATAACAAGGGGGCACGATAATCATCCTCCAGTAAAATGTCGGTAAATAATCTCCAAATTGTTGAGTTGCCAGGAAAGATTCAGTGTTGTTGGTACGGCCCACGACGCTGCCACACGGAACTATCGCGGGCCAGCACCAGCCACAGGGTGTGCCGTGTCCATCCCGGGGTCACCAGTAGAACCATGCCACTCTCCACACCACGGTACGGTACGGCTCCAGAAACCAACAGGACAGGCAAACATCATCTGATTATTAACTTGACAGACGCACGCACACACTGAACACGATATGGTCCTCGCCATACAGGCAAAGGCATAAAAAGAGGCCCGCAATCCCCCCCCCCCCTAATTTCCTACACGATCCTGGCAAGGCTGGCCATGATGACCTATAATATAAAGTTGTAATGTTATACGTAACTTGTCAAATATTATCTCATTATATCTAGTTACTGATATAAACCTTTACGTAAACAATATAAAAAATTTTAATACATTTTCATAAAAATCTAAATGTCTTCGGTCTAAAACATAAAAATTTTACAATTATGCACATGCAGGTAAATGCATATATATATATATATATATATATATATATATATATATATATATATATATATATATATATATAACAAGAAGTGAAGGGACACTAACGCTGGTATTGCACTTCAAGGGAGGCGAGACGAACGCACTTGAAATCCTCCTAAAATAGTGTACAGCTGGGGTGGGTGTCCTGATAAACAAAGCAGCCCAGACAGGCACCATGGCCCTGGGGCGTCGTCGCCACTGAGGATATTGGCACACTCCACCTGTCCTTCAGGCTGACATGGGCAAACCTTAGTGCCTAAACGCCCCTCATACGCCAGTCAATATGCTATCAAACGAGGTATCGTCATGTGTACACATAATGCGTGCGCGTGGTGGAGGATATGCCAAGTATGCGAGGCCGTCCTTACACAAACACCACAATGAGAGCACCACCACCACAACCATCACCCACACACGACGTTCATTCATCAGCGCTGCCTCATTCGCCTTACGTCTTGATTTATATGAATATCATAGTTCATATCAAATGCAGCGAGCTAAAAAAATGTTTTAACGTCATTTGCCTCGAAAAATGCTGACCATTAATACTGGAAGTCATAGAATCCTCGTATCATATTGCCGGCGGAGGACATGAGGTATAAGCACCTGACCCCACCAGGCTAGGCGGGCTGGGGAGCTGGCACTCCAGCAGGCTGGTGGTGGCGGCGTGGCCGTGTCCTCGCCTGCCGCCTTGACCAACTTTACCCTGACACGCCTCCTCGCCCACACGCCTAACCCGCGCCCACTACACTCCACCTCTCCATCTTCATCGCATCTCTTCCTGTCTCACTTCTCATCCTGAGAAGCTGCCACTTCCTCATCCAAGCCAGTGTACAATGTTACGTGCGACCCCCCAGACCCTTGATACCCGTGCTACTTAATGCCCATCATTCGTCAGGTGCAACGTATGACACCTGACCTCACCTGTCGTTGACAACTAAGGTGGTTGCAGCCACTGAAGTCACACTTACGTAGCCAGTCTCTCTAATGCTCTAGCTGAGAGAGGGAAGAGTCTCTTGACTAGACACTCACGTCGGCTGAGTGTGAGTTTCAGTTGAAGTATTGTCTGCAGTATTATCAAATGTGCGAATGTTGCTGGCTGACTGGGCATTATCAGCCGAGTTATCTCGGTGAGGAGTTTTGGCCGAGTTGAGATACAAGCTGAAATATGATCCCACTACTTCTGGCTGAGGCGTTATGTCAGCTGAGATATCTGGCTGCTATTTCTGTCACGTGCAATATCAG
The DNA here is from genome assembly GCA_038088735.1 of Panulirus argus. NCBI lineage: Eukaryota > Metazoa > Arthropoda > Malacostraca > Decapoda > Palinuridae > Panulirus > Panulirus argus. The sequence goes on along the minus strand of JAYMFT010080285.1, from coordinate 8,823 downwards.
CTGAGTTATCTGAGTGCTATTTCTGGCCGAGTGAACCAAGGAAGGGTGTAAGTAGATACATCATATGAGTTATTTTAGTCTAGGGAGGGATGTTAATCGAGCTGTTCGGCCGCTACTTCTGACTAATGTTTCATGCTATCGAAGTTACTGAGTTGCTACTTTTGACTGAGGCATAACTCTATCAAAGTTATCTACCTGATAATCTGACTGACGTATGATGCTCTCGAACTTATCTAGCTGATACTTTTGAGAGAGGCATAATGCTATCGAAATTATCCAGCTCCAAGTTTCTGCTGAGGTATAATGCTACTGACGTTATCCTGCTGCTACTTTTGACTGGGATACGATGATATCGAAATTATCCATCCGCTATTTTTGGCTGGGGGGTAATGTCAGCCGAGCTATGAGGCTAGCCGGCTTGGTATAAGGTCGCCAAACAGACCATCCGTGACCACAAGTCATCACAGAGGATCTGCATCGTACTTTTTCTAAAAAAAAAAAATTCCCCTTAAGTCAACACATCAAAATCTAGGAGTCTAAAACCATTTATTTAATATATATATATATATATTTTTTGGCTGAATCACACATGTTCTGGCCTTAACTCTTTAGAAATAAAAATAAGGAGATTACTCAGAAAAAAAAATATCTATTTGGCATCGACCTTCATTCAGGATTCAACTCAAAATTTCATTAATTTCCAAAATCTAGCACACCTGTCAAAAACCTACGTACAGATGTGTCTAGGGTGACTGACACTGCCAGAGTTCTACAGCGAAATATGATTTTTGTCCATCACGATGTCGGGCGACTGTTATTTCATACACGAAAATTAAGAGGGAATGAAACAGAAAGTGGGATGATGAGTCACAATATCGCGACAGCTGACGAGTCGTTTAACAGTCGAGTGTCAACGGCTGCACAATGGACGAGTAAGTCTTTACTCTTTTTTCCTCTCGTAGCAACCTGCCTGATCCAAGAAAATGTAAATAATTTAACTAGCCCTTGGCCAACACAGTGCCCAACCTCATTAAAAAAAAAAAAACGCATAAATGAAGAAAATATTACTTAAACACATGATTCGAAATTTCTGACTAACTCTCACACAAACACATGATCATAGGCTCTGACTGACTGACTCACACACACACACACACACACACACACACCACTATCTGTCTCATTCCTCAAGGGATGCTATAGTATACAAGGGTCTGTCAGTGACTCGCAAACTTTACTAGACTCTACACCAAATTCACCACCAGTTTTTTACAACTTAAGGCAAAAGCTGGCCAAAACTCAAGGGAATCCGTTTTGTGAAAAACTGAACAGGAGAGGATTCATACATTTGAATAATCAAGTTGTCTTGAGGAACATAAGTATCATTAACACACTAATTACAGGAAGTTTGGAAAGCAATGTGCCTCATTCGGGAAACTTTATAATAACACAGCTGAAACAAGACACAAAAGCCCGTAGAAACATCGACTGGCCCATATAAACACAGATACTGAAATTAGAGTACATCAAACTGATGAAAGAATTATCATCATTTACCGACAGACACCAAATGAGGCAATACTGTGACACATATGGCCACTAAAATAAACCAACAGGGCGTCTTCCTGCAAACGAATCACTGACGAACTAAAGGGGGCACGAAGGTGGCTCTGTTGGTCAAGGTAAGGGGTCAGCGGTGTCCCCCCATCCCCTGCACCACACGCTGACGTCAACAATACTATTACACAACATGCTACCAGCCTTCCCTGCTTATAAGTATTCTGTGGATAACAACACACATGGCAGGAAGTGAGCGTCTGCGAATATTTACGCTCACCTTCTAGAATACATAATGGATCGCTCCTGGAAAGACAATGAAGCCCTTGCATGAGCCGCGTGTCTGAGGCAGAGTGCACGTTATTACCCGTCTTGCAACAGAAAACTTTTCAGCGGTGCACAGGATCGAGTGACCGACCCGAATCAATTATCCATCTTACCCAGAAAGATGAGAAGCTGTGCAGCAGACCGTGGGTGACCTTGACCTTACCTACAGGCCTTAGTAATCACCTGGAGCAGTACCGGCACGGCGAGAGTCTTCTGACGCACAATCCCAGATAGGAGAGGACTGTCACTGTCGAGGGAGTAGATCATCCGGCCGTCCAGAGCTTGTCTTTACGTCTTGGGGTGTCTCATGTGATGAATGTAAAGGTCTGGTGGTGGTCCTTGGAGTTGCGATGCCAACAGGCGAGTGTGGGCGTGTGATCCACATCTTCCTAGTTTCCTTACAAAAGAAAAAAAAAAATGGTGCGTTTTTAACAATGGTAAAAGGTACACAGTCATCTAACACCAAAAGATAGGTTTACTGGCGTGGGTGGTGGAGTGGTCTTTCGGTCACACAGTATCAGTACGTGAGTCTCCCTTTTTGGTGGAGGGCCCCTGGCCTTCCAGTGTCAATTTGCTGGGCAATGCCAAATGTGGTGGAGACCCTTGGTATCCCAGAGGAGTCTGCTGGTGAGGTGTACAGCGTATTGTCTCGCGGTACCGAGATGCGAGTCTGCTAGGGTTGTGGACCACCCCTTGGTCGTCAAGCATCATGAGGTAAGTCTGCTGACACAGTTGAGGGTCCCCTGGTCCCCCCGTGTCAACAGCTGCGTCTGTTAAGCTTGGTGCTGTGTAGACGTCATGGTGTCTAAAGTTCAACAAGAGAACCTCCAGACGTGATAGACCTTTCTTGTTTATGAACCACTGCAAGCTAATACGTATCAGTGTGTCGGCAAGGTTGCGAAAACTCTTCCAATTTCCAGATATAAATAGGTCGGTCTGCGCGTGCATGTTAGGCCAATCTGTTTCCCAAAATCAAGAAATGGGTTTACAGAAGCTGTAGGGATGTTGACTCTGCTGGTCTTGCGAAGATGCCCTCATTTCCGAAGATAAATGAAACTGTGGATTTGGTGGAAGGTCTGCAATAACCGACAGTGGCGGGAGCATCACTGGCACAAGATGGGGTGGCGTGGCTGGCCATCTGTGTGGCGTGTGTCAGCACGCGAGCTGAGCCGGAACAGGTGATTGTGAAGGCGCGGCGTGGCTACAGCAGGTAGCCTGGGCCCGTTGCAGATCTTTATAAGGAGCGAAGGCCCACAGTGCCTCCCTTAGCCGGCTCCCAACCACCGCAGCTACTGACCCTGGTACCCTCTCTACACACCTGCACTCATTAAGAGTCTGGACAACTTTCTTTTCTCACAAAGGTTTCCGATTTTCCTTAGAAGGGGAAACAATAAATATCTAACATTAGAAATGGCACTGAATAAAGGCAGCTGACCAAAAAGGAAACAAACCATAATCTAGCATTTTGTATGTCTTTTGGTACTGTAACTGCAGGATTAAATTTTGGTTTAAACTTTTCCTCAGATGTCCTCTTGGACAGTACTTAGTTTTCGGTGGGAAAATGACATAGAGCATTATGCAAGGTGAAGAGTCCCCTCCCCCTCCTAGCCTGAGCCAGGTATCCATTTTATCGACCAACCCCAAGGGGTGAATGAATAGCTGGGTTGACTGTGGCTCAACTGCCGCTACGAAGATTCGAACCTATGCGTTCGACCCTGTGAGGCCCAGGAATGCGTTGTGGTCAAGGAACGCTAACCGGTAAACCACACAAAAACTAAAACGAAATAAAATATCATTACACACTGTTGCCCCTACCAGACGATGGTATATCAGAGCCTTGTATCTCTATGTGCACGTCACTATGCGTCAGCGTGGTGCCAGCGTCTTGATCACTGAGCATGAGATATGACACGAGTCTTTCCCTAAGCTAGGATGTGCCTCGCTTCCTCCTTCCTTTAAGTCCCTCGTGACGCCTGTCTGGCGGCCTCTGGGACTCATTCACTTCTCGACCCTTCCCGAGCCTAGGGAAGGACACCCGGGCCTCTGTCCTACCACCCTCAGAGTCAATGGCATGTTGTGTACATCACCTAATTTCATTAACAGCGATCCTTGCTCCATTTCCATTAATTTTGTTAACAAAAGCCTTGGGTGAAGGCGGGTTTAGTCTGTTGGTCCACTGCATCCCAGCTTGTCGGATAAGTTTGTGATGGATAATCGAATCAAGTCTTTTTTTTTTACATCGATACCCTTGTGAAATTTGCAACATCTGGCCACTACAGTCTGACAAACACCCTTTGTGACGTCTGAAATCACTATGCGCCTTCACCTCACACGATGAGCAAGGATAGCCTATGCAAAACATCAGCCGCTGTGAGCGACTAAAACTATGCATATCTAGTGTATCTTGGGAATATCAGGGATTAAAGATGCAAAGAGTTTTACTTTCATCGTGCTCTATCACATGCGCTCTCCAGTAATGGCTTCTGCGTATTCCGCCATGTCTCAAATACTAGCAATGAATTACCCACAAGGACACATTTATTCCATTATTCTGCAGGAGTGAATAAATAATGTTGCATCCGTCGTCAGGGAGTTTTATACGCGCTCTCATCGGTTCTTATGCTTGATCTGTGAATATACGAGTAAATAATGGAATACCGCTGGATGCTACCTGGGCAGATGATTTCACTGACTTTGCATGACGATACAATAAATATCATATGTGTGTGTGTATATATATATATATATATATATATATATATATAGTAAGAACAGAATTCCGTCTTTCTTCTCTATCATGTTAAATGATCTGACATCTCAACATGTATCAAACTACGTTCTCTCTACAACTTCTCCTGATACAAGATATCAGTATATGATCTTTTCTCATTTGATTTACATTTTTTCGCTATCACCGGCTACTTTATTAATACACCCCATGCTCATCCTGTGGGCGGTAGCGCAAAACGATTTTTTACAAACATTGAGCGACTGTCAGCCTTCCAGGATCGTCGGCAGCAGTGAGGAACCACAGAGAAGACTCCCTTTGGCTAGCGAAAACCATAATGAAAACTCTGACATATCGTTCTGAGGTGAACTGCAAGAGCGATTTGCAGTAAAGATACATATCTGTGGGAACAATATTTCATCATTATTCATTTGTGCACGACGTTTCCCCAAGTCTTACTTTCAAAATTAAAAGTAGTTTGCGATATAATTTCTGCAAATAACACTAAAATCTTACTATGACAGTCAGCCAACACTTAAATGCAAGATCGGCCGGAAAATAATAACAAAAAATCTTCCTGCACAAGAGTTTCACTTTTGACAGCTTCCTACGTGGTCAGCGTCTCGCTGGCACTAGTTCCTTCCCGGGGAGAGTGCACTGGACAATAAATACCGCCCGCAAGATGGATCACCGTTCTAGCAAGAAACGGCGGATCGGATGAATTTCAAATTATTCAGCGGATGCCCTCCCCAAATCTATCATATTTTAATATTTTCCCTATCGGATGAGTCGGTCTGTACAGGTCTTAATAAGTGATTCCACCCTTTCTCAGCACAAGCACTGGTAGATCATCTAAAGTACGCTCATACAATAGCCTTAACCCAGTGTATGTGAGGGAAAGGGGTGTCAACGTAATATGCAGCAGGCATCCACGGTGTGGCGGAGAGGGTTGAGGAGGGTGAGTGAGGGAGGTGTGGGATGGTAGACACGGCACTAGAGCAAGGAACTGTTGATGCTGCTGCCACAGGCATGCCTCCCTGTATACGGGCAGGTGGCTGGCGTGTATGGCCGCCAAGACCATAGTGGGAGTCCCGCCCGCCTCCCACCCCCGCCACAACTCGAGCCACTCAGACATCCACACATGCAGCACACCTCCACCACCTCTGCTGGGCACACTGCTTCTGCAACATATACACACACATACATACATAACACACTTTCTGTTGCAATGGACGAGAATGGCCATACAACTATGTAATGCTATGTCATCATGAAAGTGACAAAACTGTCCCTAACAGTTAGGCTATGCAATTCACTTGTAGCACTAAAACCATGTTGTCGCGGTGTGAAGTACTCACTATCGGCAAACACCTATACACAACCGTTTCCTCCGTTAGCATGGCTGTCTTGTAGATCCCAAGATACAGCGGCTTAACCCCCAGGACATATTTATGATGCAAGGACCACAGGGGATGTGTTCCACCCTCACATGGCACGAGGAACGTCTGCCATCCTTTTGCAGTGTGTCTCGTGTACTGTTCCACTGTCCATGTGTGTGTGTGTGTGTGTGTGTGTATGTCAAACCTTTGCTACTCCCTCTGCTCAGATTCCATCCCGCGAAAAACGTGGCTTCGAACTCCAGCAGCAGAGTCAGTCGGGACTCCCATAGGGTGAAAGAGGTTATTCAGTGCTCGCTCTTCACGGACATACATAATTACGCGATCAACAAACAGCATGGCCAGCGTCAGTCACGCCCTCTCCCTGAAAACAATGCTCTCACTTCTCACTGGCTACCTGACGTTGAAAGGCGACATCCAGGTGTAGTCAAAGGTTAGTGGATGTGATCCATGTCGATCCATAGAATAATGACTATTCACACCCGTCAAAGTATGTGTATCTACAGCTGCTGTATGTGGAATAACCAGAATTCACCGAAGATGGACGTTGGGACGTTTTCTTAACTAGTCTCGTATTTTAGTCGATACACATGTAATGCATAACCCAAAGAACACGAGAGCTAGGCTAGTGGAAGGGAGGGTTACAGACACCTGAACCACAACATCTCAGGTTCTTTAAGCTGACCTCGACATATGATCTACCTGCCTGCTGTAATACGCAGCCTGTAAGACAACGTATACTGTATGACTCATCCGGGTCAGCCCACAACGGTTGACAGCAGACCAAAATAAAATATCACGTCTAGAATATGAATCACAGCTGGAAATTTGCATACGCAACCCGTAGACACCCGTACCTGGCCATACAGTAATTCACGTCTGGTTAGATGAATAGCAGCTGACTAGTTCATCTGCTTCTTAAGTTGCATAGTCACACAGATACACAGACAACACAGACCCAATGTCCAAGCAAAGTGGTCTGACCTTAACACTATTTAAAAAAAAAAAATATGCAGTCCCCTTCAAAGCAGTAGAGGAAAAGAATAGCAGAGTAAAGTAATGAGGTCTTCTGTGCTGAACCCACAGCTCAAATTCAGATGCTTTCTACACACAACCTTCACCGTTATTAATGATCGTATGCCACGCAATAATCGAGTAGGTGTATATGTAATGAAAAAGAAATAATTTGCTACTGCTACCAAATGGATGATGAAGTTGCCCCTTGACTCGCTTGCGCTACTCCAAAAGGTTGATTCACTCTTCCTCTTCTATGTGTGTGTGGTGCATGTTACGAAATGTTAATACCAGCGAGGTAGTTTGAGGTTAATGAGACGGAAATTGTGCGTATGGAGTGGTTTAGGTAATGGTGGGGGTATACAAGCAGCCAGTTCTCGGGAGCAAAAACCAAAGTAATACTCATACAAGAGGAATAGTAAACCAACATTGAGGCGCAGGGCTAAGTGGGTCAAGTTTTGAATTAAGCATGAAACAGTTGATAAATCGGACAGCTTTCAATTCAATTCTGTCAAGTAAGGATGCAGAGCTAGAAGCACCCCAGATACGAGAGCAGTGCTCCATACAAGGACGGATCAATCCTTTGTACAAACGCAGCAACTGTTTAGGGGAAAAAATCGACATCTTTACAGGACTCCCTGTCTCTTTGAGGTAGACTTAGCTATTTCCGTCGTCAGGTTTCCAAGATAATGTGGATGTTACAGTTATAAAAAATTTGCTTACAAAATTTAAAGGTCGAATTTCAAATATGTCAAAGTAGACAGGAAAGTTGTGAGGAACATACGATAGAGGGATGGGCAGAAACTAGGTCTTGGAAGCATTTAACGTAACCAGCTCTGTTCTCTAAACATCATAATTTTATTCAGCGTTAACTGAATGCTTCTACAGAGGCATACACGGTTACGAGAGAAGATAAACCGGTTTATGATATCTTGGCTACCCTACCTCCCCCACAGACGCTGTAAGTACACAGCTGGTTTAGACTGTAACCTGGCCCACACCCACATCCCGCCCACCACCTCAGGAGCCTAGAACTGTTGCTATGATGGCTATGAGATGCCACACGCCTGAGTCCTGAAGATATCCACCTTGGCTGGAAAAAAAAAGAAAAACTGATGCTATCTCCCAACAGTAATTTCTTTTGATATCTTCCCGTCCATCAACTACTCCATGAACGAGTTTTGCCTCGCCTGCAGCACCTCCTGCAGGAGGCACCACGAGAGTACTTCCCTCCAACACATCTCATGGCCACGTTTCTCCGGGGATTTTTCCTCCCAAATTTTCTTTGCTAGTTCGCTTGGTAATCCAAGCAAGGCTCATTAGAAGTCTACGAATTCATAAGACAGATACAGTGATTTCACCAACTTGTAACATATGGCGAATCAAATGCAAGAAAATTTCGTCAGATATAAAGATATATTTTTACTTTTCTGTTATTCAAAATGCGTAAACCTTAGTCTTAATATTCCTATACTCTTAAGCCTCAGTTTGTATTTCCCCAAATACATACACACACACACACACACACACACACACACACACACATATATATATATATATATATATATATATTCTTTTTAATTCAATTATACCTGTTCCAGGACTCTTTTCTTAAAAGGAACCCGGAGTTACTCCAGGACCCTGTTTCTAGGAGTCCCTGTAGCTCTAAAGCAGCGCTACTTCCTCCAGCGGGATATCCTTTAACAGTACTCCCAGTGATACAGCCACGCCAAAGGTGACTTTTCACTTGCGGTGTAACCTCGAGCACGCATAGTCCGGCAACACACACACAATATATAT
>JAYMFT010080274.1:0-14313 GCA_038088735.1 Panulirus argus | reverse complement strand
ATATATATATATATATATATATATATATATATATATATATATACCCTTGAGAGACACGACTCATATCTCTCCCATTATCTCGCAGGCCCAAGGACGCGACGCATCAAGAAGCGAGACAAGAAGGACGAGAAGCGACCTCGGACAGCCTTCACCTCGGACCAGCTGGCTAGACTCAAGAAGGAGTTCCAAGAGAACAGGTCAGTCAGTCAACTCAGGATGGTTCAAGGGTTTGGCAGGGGGGGAGATGGAAGAGGGGGGGGTCAGGTCAGTGGTGGCGGTGGGGGGGGGGTGGGTGGGAGGTGGAAGGGGGTGGTCAGGTCCTCACACAGCCAAGCCAAAGGTAATGGATTAAGAAGCAAGGTGGTCAGGTCAAGCGTTTCGAGGACTCTGTCGTATTGTCTGTCTCAGGAGAGAGGGAGAGAGTTTCCCCTGGGGTTACAATATAATCTACCACCCACGAGTCAGGTCAGTTCTGAGACTGACCTGGCTGGGTTTCCCTGAGGTCAGGTCACTCAGGAAGCAAGAGGGAAGTCGAGTTTATAGTCTACATCAGTTTTCCTGGGATCGAGGTACACTAAGTCAGTTTACAAGAGTACCTTCAGTCTACCAGAGACCCAGGTACGGTTACAACCACCAGATACCTCAGTATACGCGAGGTCAGGTCGGGTCCAGAGGACCCACATATTGGGTCAGGTCATCTTGAGTCCAGCTCTTGCCAAAACAGGAACCAATTCAGGTAACTGGAAGTGAGATTATAGTGCCCCACGAGGCACATGGACGTACCGAGATCGATTTAGTTTACCAGGAGTTGGGCAAGTTGATCATTACGGGTCACCTCCCACCGCCAGAGGTCACGTCAATCAGCCGACACACGTCGTAGTCTACTGTAAACCACCCCAGTCTACTAAAGAGTCTGTTCAACCTCTTGAAAATTAAACCAGAATTAAATTTCTCATTCCATGCAGAATTTTCTACATTTAAGCCAATAATTCCTCAGGCTTGTTACGTGCTAACTGCTCGGTAACGATACTAGCCAATCAGTATATATTACAGTTCTTAATTACATCTTATTCACTTTCTTAGAGATAACTCTAAATGTTTTTTTGATGAATGGTCTTGTTTTCAGTCAGTAACTATCACAAATTCTGTTACACAATTCTTCCTTGCTAATATATATATATATTCTGAGTTGAGCAAATTCAATGCAAAAACCTGAATTCTGGAAAGGGATTCTATAATTTATATCCGACTCCGCGACGTAGATTCCTGGAACTGTCTACAAGGGTGAGAATTAATATCAAAGGTGGTGTGGCTTTTGAATTCACTGGTTCGACCACTGTTACCTATTATCCAGACGGCGACGGCGGCAAAACATCCTGTGAAGGTTTGTTTTGCCGTCGGCCAAATATGACTGGCTCACCTGAACATGACGTCAGTTGAGGAAAGAGCCTCCGATTGGTCAGTCATATGGCGTCCAAAGTACGTGTTTATATCCCCTAAAAGACGAGGTGATTGGTTGATTAACAATAACGAATCGTATGCTAAGCAAACGTATGGTATCATTTCATATTTACTGGCTAGAGAAGAGGTGAAGATTCTTGGCAATTTCAAATACTATTCTTACTACTGCTGCTGCTACTATAACTACCTACTACTACTACTACTACAAATGCTACTACCACGAAAACTCCTGATAAAGATAAAAAGAACGTCATTTAGGCTTAGCCAAATCAGTAGTCCTGGACGATAAATAATAATCGAAATGAGCGTCCAACGCATTTCCACGGCTTAGTGACGGATGCGAAAGATCGCAGACGAAACACGACATGCGCAAAGCAATCATAACTCCACTTATGAGCTTACATTTCTAGCTTATTTTGCAAAAAACAAAACTAAAATAATAATAAACATCTGCTAATTCAATGATCACAAAATAATCACCTAGAAAAAAAAAAAAAAAGAAATAGGTCCAAATCCATAAGGAACTGAAAGCAATATATGGCCCTGTCGGATTTCGATCTATAAGCTAAAGGAACGTTAGCGGAACAAAACAAGAGAAGCGAGAACGAGGCGCCGTTATCACCGAACTCGCTAAACTTTACTCTTATTCTCTGGAGAAAGAAAATCCCGTTCGTTATTTCCTTTCTTTCTCCCGTCGCGAATTTGTCCGTTTCTCGATCCCTAAAACATCGCCTCTTTAAGAAAAGTCGATAAATCCAATATCAAGGTTGGCGCGAGCGAAGTAAACATTTACCCAATTAAGCTCTGTGGCTACCGACCGTAGATGACTATTAAAGATCATTTTACCGGCTGTTTGCTAAGCATCCATTAGGTCTATAATTGGCATGCTACCAGCCTCGCTGGGTTCCCGCCTAATCATCCAATTTCCAAATTTAAATATGACTAATCATTCGTACACTTTTTTTGATATTTGGTGTGACGGCACTGGTAAGTGAAGCCCTGTTCGAGGCCATCTCATTAACGCCAAATGGAGATACATGTATATACCCTAGCCTGAGCCAGCTACCCATTTCATCGACCAACCCCTAAGGGTAGACGAACAGCTGGGTTGACTGTGGACCGACTTCCACAACCAGGACTCGTACCTATGCGCTCGACGCTGGGCGGCTCGCGTATCAGTCACGGTCGGGAACGCTAACCGCCACACTACGCGGGTCCATAAAACTCGACTTCGGGTCCCGTTTGCTGGCACTCATGCGCTCTCCTTAAAGAACTCGTCTCACTCGCCTTTCCTTCCGACAGCTTTATTGCGTTGCACGAGTCTCCACCTTCAATACGAATTGTCTTCTTAGTTGCACCGGTTATCAATGAACATTTCCGATACGGTGGCGTTTACAAGCAAGAGAAAATTTGAGCCACTGTAAAAAAAAATACTCTATAATTTTTGCGCTTGCTTGCTTGTTTGCTTGCTTGCTCGCTTGCTTGCAGCTTATGTTAACCCTCGGTGAAAAGCAATATGAGAGATGCATTTGATGATGTACAAATGATATTCAGAATGTTTTAGACGTTGTCTTTTTGTTTTTTTGTCTTCCACCGAATTTCTAAATTCTAAAATAGAATCGACCGATCTCTCCGAGTCGGACGGTGGCACAAGATGTATTATTGTTAATCCTGGTTCCTGGTGATTAAGGTGGGCGTCTCGGGTCTTGGAGCAGTGGTAACAACTTTTCTCTCTCTCTCTCTCTCTCTCTCTCTCTCTCTCTCTCTCTCTCTCTCTCTCTCTCTGAGGTGGATGGAACTTGTTCCTTTTTTTTTCTTAAAGTCGTTTTACAAGACAAGATATACTAGATCCGTCAGCTCTTAAAAAAAAAGAGGAATTTATTTGCTTCTGTGGTATAATCATAAACCCTTCAAATGAGGCGTGCAACAGTCCACCTTCTGCAAAGTGAGTAAATGAGACCTTTTGGTTAATCAGCGCCCTCGGGGTGCAGAACCAGGTGCGCAAATTGTTTTAGCTTCCGTGGCGAAGACGAAGAAAAAAAACAATTTAATGGCGTGGAGGTATTGCGGCTGGCGAGAACTCCATTAGGTTCTCATAGTCTAGTGCCCTGGGTCTTCAAGTATTTATATAGGAAGCAACTGCACCACTAGTGAGGTGCGATCTGTATATATATATATATATATATATATATATATATATATATATATGAATGTGCTTGTTCTGATGTTTCAGGCGTTCGGCGCAAAATGTCGATGGTGTTCAACCAAAATTTATTATCTGTCTCTATTTGTCTCTCTCCCCTTCAGGTACCTGACGGAGAAGCGGCGGCAGGACCTGGCCCGGGACCTGGGCCTGAACGAGAGCCAGATCAAGATCTGGTTCCAGAACAAGAGGGCAAAGATAAAAAAGGTGAAATCTCGTCTGTGATTTTTCCCCGTCTGTCATACTGGCTCATCATGTTTAAATGTAGAGGCATTTTTGAAGACCCTTAATTGCCAGAGACTTATATGGATGTTGACGGCCTTTCTTTTCTTCGGTGGTGGGTAGAGGGATTAACTTCTCTTCCTTTTAAGATCAGAATCCATATAAGTGTTTGCACATTCAACTTGCCTCTCGTTTGAAACGTTTTGCCGTGCTTGCCTTGACGCACAAGTAGTCCAATACACTCTATAGCTGGTCTGTACTTGATTGTGTTTTTGGTAAACATTCACCCATTACCGTTGTCCATTTCGAGTAGGCTCAGTGCCTACCTCTGATCAAGTTTTTGGCCCTCTCCCAGCAGGCCAAAGGTCAGGCCAATCCACTGGCACTGCAGCTCATGGCGCAGGGGCTCTACAACCACTCCACCATACCCATCCGGGAGGAGGACGAGGAGAAGCTCTTGCCTCCAGTATGATCAGCGCTCGGCGGCGACGGAGGCGTGGACGCAGACGACGCCGACCCACTCAGTCACCTTCACCGGCAGCAGACCCACTGATGCAGCCGCCCGCCTCCTTCCTCTTGTTCTTCTTCCTCCTCCACCACCATCACCACCACACCTCTCCTCGCTCCACTCATCCGCGCTCATCTACATCCCTCCCTAAGGGCAGCCGTTCGCAAGAGTGGGACGAAGCCATTCAACTCCTCCTGAAGGGCACGGCGAATCTTCCGGTTTCATCTCTGTCTCTGAGGTAAACTATTGTGCTGACGTTGTGAGACAGAGACAGAGAGAGACAAGACATACTTTCGAGAGTCAAGATTTTCTCTCAAGACAAAGTCAGCCAAAAGACACTAAATGTACAAGGTTCATCATGACCTTTTTTTTTGACCTCTTCTTTTGGGACCTTAATGCCCTGGCGGCGCGGGCAGTGATCGGGGTCTCGAGAGCAGTACCACGTCCTCGGATATTGTGGTACGCCTGCAGGTACTGTGGTGCAGAACGTTGCTAATGCCACACTTCCAGGACACTGTGGTGCAAACGTTTCAGCCACGTTCCCCGGACAGTGTGGTACAAAACGTTTCAGCCACGTCTCCGAACGCTTTGAAACGTGACTTTCGTGTGGCAAACGAAACGCTGAAACCACAATCAAGACGTTCTTGAAGTCTCTTCGAACGGAACACTTGAGTGAAAGGGACTCTGCAAGTGTCGCGTCTCTTACAAACATTTGGAAACCTCCAAAAACGAGAGAAAATATTAAAAAAAGAGTTAAAGAAACGTTTCCGAACATTTCTTAATCTGGACTGTAGTGACTCTTCGTTCTCGAATACTTAGGGAACGAGGTCCTTTGTTCTGTACATTGCCAAGCTATTTTAGATTAATTTATGATGTATTTATGTACGTGGGGTCGCTGCTTCCTCCCCTCCCCTCCCCTCCCCTCCACTCTCTTTCTCCTCCTCCCCCCCCTCCCCCCTACCCCCACTGCGTGGCGACCCCCTACCCTCTCATAAGTCTCAGGTGCTTCTCCATTATGCCAGTTTCCACCCCCCCCCCTTTTTATCCAGAGTCATCCTGCCTACAACCTTGTATTGTCCACCGTACGTCAATATGCCCGGCTATCCGGGGTTCAGTTTGCCAGGATTTGGGTTGGTCCAGGGTTCGATTTGATATAGGTCTTTGGTTATCCAGCTGGGGTGGTTCGATTGGCGAGGTCTTTGGTTATCCAGAGGTCAGTATGCGAGGTCGTAGGTTATCCAGGGTTCAATTTGTCAGGTCTTAGGTTATCCGCGGTTCGAAATTCGAGGTTTCCGATTATCCAGAGATCGGTTTGCGAGGTCTTTTATTATCCAGAAGGTTCAATATGTCAGTCCTTTGGTCATCCAGAGTCCAGTTCGTCAGGTCTTTAGTTATCCAGGCTTGAATGTGCCGGATCTTCTGTTATCCAGGTTTCAGTTAGCCATGTGTTTGACTATCCAAGGCCGAGTTAGCCATATGTGTCAATCCAAAAGAACAAAGATTATCCAGCACTATGAGGACACTCATTCTCCAAGAACCACCGCAGATAACTCTTTAGGATCTGGTTAATCACCTGCCTGATTAACCAAGATGAGGATAAAGAGGTCCTTCCCCCCTTCAGAGAGCTGTGGAACCCTTTGAAATCCACCCCATTACCCGCGGTGGACTATCTGGAGTTGATCGAGTCGAACGAACATTTAAATTACCCCCATCCTCTCCACGATGGAGCCCTGAGTTACACCCACAGCCCGGTAGGAAGAGACGAAGACTGAAATCGCCTGATCGGAACACGAATCAACTTTCGACGGGTTTACGTAAAACACGATTATCTTTATTGGTCAACCTTTGTTTTCATGCTGCCTTCACTGAGGCTTAGATCTACGTATCTAAAGCGTAGATTAAGATCATTTGAGTGCAATTATGTTGAGCTTCCTGTTCATAAACACCATATTTATTACCTTCTTAGTAATTTGTTCAGTGGCTTTGAGATTTTTCGTCGTGAGATTTCGAAGTGAAGCCAGTTCTGTTCATTCAGTGGTTTGAAAAAGTAATTCATGTGATATCAATGAGTGAGTTGCAGCTCGTTTTAAAACGCATCCTGAAGCAACTCTTTTTGTAACGAAGCCTCAGACGATTCGTTTTAAAAGGGAGCCTCAAACGACTCGTTTCGAAACGAAGCCTCAAACAACTCATCAGAAACCGAAATCTGAAACAACTCGTTTTAAAACGAAGCCTGAAACAACTCCTTTTCAAATTAAGCCTCAAACATCTCATTTTTATAGTGAAACCTCAAAGAACTCGTTTTGAAGCCCCACACAATCAGTTTGGAGGCCTCACAAAACCTGTTTTGAATCCTCAGTCACACTATTTCGTAGAGCCTCCAACAAACCGTTTTGAAGCCTGTAAGAACCTGTTGCAAACCGTCAAACAACCAATTTTCCTTTTTCTCTTCCAGTCTGTGTGTAATTACGGTCCTCCAAATACAGATAACTAAAGTAATTATACTATAGACTTAAATTTAGAGCTATATTACTATTCAACATTCCTTAACGCCTTCTTAAGATGGAGTTTATGTTGATCAAAAATATATCGACGGAAAGATACAGAATATACATACATACATACATACATACATACATATATATATATATATATATATATATATATAATCTTTGCATGTTATTATACTTTTCTAATTGTCGGAATTCATTATTTCCGGATGCTTAAGCTAGGAAAAAGACGTACGCCTAGAGCTAATTGATTAAATTGATCTTTGATTACTCAACTGTAATTTTGTGGGTGGGTGGGGGAATGAAAATGTCCCTCTGATAAATAACTTTTTTAGTGGCTTCCACGTAACGTTTCTGCATACGTAATCATCTATATTGCATTTTTCCATTCTATTCTCTAATTCAATATTCCAGTTATTCCTATTCTCTATAATGGACAATGGACTCGATCAACACCAGATGCAAACCTGTGTACTGAATAATCTCCCTTAAATTTTCTGCAGAGGAAAAGAAAAATTTCATTATTGATTTTTCCACAACTGCATCGCCTCTGACATCAATTGACCGGTGTGAATGTACGCTACAACCACGGCTCCTGGCGTAGCTTAAGGCTGTTCTCTGGAGACATGTTGACACGACGCAGGCAGGCAGGTAGATAAGGCAGATAAAGGCAGGAAGTCTTACTCCTTGTAATTAATTATATATAAATATAAATATGAATATATATATATAGAGGGCGAATGCATGGACGAGTGTTAATCTAATTTTTTTTTCCTTATTGTATCATTTTGTAAATTGAAATCCTGTGATACGAGTGTTTGGATTATGTAATTAACTCCAATAAAATGACTAATTGATAAATTACAAACTTTATACCATTATTTTGTTATATGTGTCGTAAGATGTTCTCCCACAGAGTCTGTTACAAAGTCTCCGTGAACTGTGTGCCTGGCAGCGATGTGCGATGGCATTTACGCTGGAGTATGTTATCGTACAGCGCTGGCAGGCAGAGGGCAGCACAAATGACAACGACGCGATTAACTATAGTGATGACAACGATATGCTATCTCTCTAACGACCCCCTTTACAGGTTCTTATCTTCGTAAATGCCAGCCAAGATAATAAGCGAGTTAGATCCCCACATGGCGCTGTTGCGTTTCGATACTTCAAGGGAGAAGAGAGAGAGAGAGAGAGAGAGAGAGAGAGAGAGAGAGAGAGAGAGAGAGAGAGAGAACAGACCACGAATGATCCCAAAAGACAAACTATCGTCTCTTGATGTTGCCAAGTCTCGTCCGCTGTACCTTGCTACCATCATATGTTCTTCACCGACAAATGAAGAACAATCGAAGAACAATCCTCTTTTCTAGTTTTCAATCTCTTCTGGTCACACTACATAGACTATGAGGACGAGTCCCTAGCCCCCAAAAAGGAGAGAGAACGATTTTGACACTTGGCCTAACAAGTCTCTCTTTTTTCCTCACCCTGTATTTGGGGAAGCACTAATTCTGACCCACCCTGTACTGGGGGAGAAGACAAAAAAAAAAAAAACAAAAAAAAAAACATCTCTGATTTGAACTGAAGGTAAGACCTGTTTAAAGGTGATTTTTCTTAGGAATATCGATTGAGGCTGTAAGATACCATGGCTACCTCCATGTTAAGTGTTGTATATTACTTTCTACCCCTCCCCCCATCTGTAAAGTGTGATCTGGCGATACTTATACCAATATTTAATGACATTTATAAACCCAGCGTTTCGAAAAAAAAAAAAATACTTTTTTTCTGCTCACTGTCTCCTATGTATGTTTTTATGTATAAAGATATGCAAATATTTACAAACAAGGAAAAAGAATTATGCAAATTGTAGACTAAAAAAGATTATAACATTTCTCTCCATAACACCATACATGCATAAATTTATGCCATATAGTTCTGAATATTCATTCTTACATTTTCATGAGTATTCGAACCCCAGACGGTCACATATACTGGCAAAAAAATACTTCCCCTTTTTTCTTGAGCAAAGGCTCACCAATTCCTGTCACAAGACCCCAAGTGACCCCCTCTTTCCTCTCCCTTTTCCCCTCTTCACACACACACACACACACACACCTACCCCTCGGAAACCACCCCCAACAACTCCTTCCCCGCCTTGCTGACAGAGCGAAAATAAACTGTACATAACCGAAGAGTGTGAAGCGTGTCTCTTTATCCTTCGTGAATGGCGAAGGCGCCAGTGTGTCATAAAGTGTGACTTACGGGGTTGCCGACACTCGTAAGTATGTGTGTGTGTGTGGTAAGTATTGAGATTTTGAAAGTCAGTGAGACAATATTGAATTTTGCTGACAGTTTGCGAAAGTATTTAAAAGATGAGGAAAAAAAATGCAATAAACCTGTAGGTATTCAGAAAAATACTGAATACCATGATGAATACTGCTATGATGAATAATACACTGATGAATATCGGTAAGTGCTGAAAAATGCTGACACCTCTGATGAATACTGCTTTGATGAATATCAGTTGCTGAAAACTACTGAAACTTCTGATGATGGATATGGCTGAATACCGAAAAATTAATGAAGCCTTTGATGAATACAGCTATGATGAATACTGGTAAGTACTGAACAAAAGGTTTGAGTACTCTGATGAATGTTACTATGATGAATATTTGTAAGTATTGATAATCTGTAAACATTTCAATCATCTATACACACACACACACACACACACACGGGCCTCCGTGGTGCAGCGGCTAGCGTTGCTGACCATGAGTCAACACGGGCCAGTGGTCGGGGGTCTGATCCACGTGTGGTCTAATCCTGGGCGTAGCAATCGGCCTTCACCCAACCCAGGTGTTCATCCTCCCCTCGGGGCTGGTCGATAAATGGGTACCTCGCTTAGGCTGGTGTGTGTGTATGTGTGTGTGTGTGTGTGTGTGTCGGGGCAACACAAGTCGACACAAAAAAGAGAACTGCAAAATCAGGAAGGGCGTTGGACACCTTACCTCGTTGTGTAGTAGTGAACCCTATTATCCCGGCCAGTAAAGGTGGCTGGGGGTCCCCAAGAGTACACTGAAAAAAGAAAAATTATTGATTTAATTAACGTACATCTTAATCCCAAAATATAAAGGAACATTTCTTTTTCGTGAAGAACATATTGCACCACCATGCGTGGCTATGAGGTACAAGCTGGGCAAGGAATTTCTGATATATTTAAAGATTGTAACTTGAGTCGAAATATCATAAAAGCCAAAAGTGAAATGAATAATAGGGAAACAAATGGACAAAATCTCTAATATTCTTGATCAAAATAAAAAAGAAACACCAAAAACCAAAACAATTATCTTACCATACATCATAAACATTCAAACATGACAATGTATATGAATAAAGAGAAGCAACATTACCTAATCATGATCAGAATGACCTAATCAAGATTGAAATAGAGTAGTTATCCAAACATTAAAATCTCCATAACACGGCAAATATTTCACTGTTCACTGTCCTGGGTTTGTTCCCGTAGGACAGGAGGTGACACCGGTGCTAACACTTCATTGTACAGTGATCGACAAGCCAAGCTAAGTGAGGTGCTCTACCCTCAATTAACTGGTTAGTGTCTCGAGTGTAACGAGGTAACTAACGCTGAGGAGGGTTGTTAGGCGACTTGGTCAACTACTACTTCGCGCAGGTCGCCCTGAATATTCGCGCAGGCGCGTTCCCACCTTGAGGCGTCACTTCGTCTTGGCAAATGAAATAATTCCCATACTAATTAATATTCAGCAGTTTCAAAAAGGGGTAAGTAATAATTTCTCTATCTCCAAAGCAAACTCTGTGTTGTCATGCCGGGAATTATGTGTGTGTGTGTGTAGTTCAATCACATACAGTGACGAGTATCTACTGTCACATTAATTAATTGCTTGTCCGTTTGAATTCAAACTGTGCTCTGCTGCAAGATTACAGCCATTCGTAATTCGTTCATCCTACTCCTAGCCATTACGTATTCATATGTTGTAACTACTCAACAATATACATGGGGACAACGCTACCAGGAACGCGAGGACTTGGCAACCCCACCGAACCACAAAAGATGAGGGACTTAGCCTGCCAGCAAAACACGGGCCTTGCAGGTCTCCCTCAAAACCATTTTTTACTTTTTCATGTTACCAACTAAGTAGCTGGATCCAGAACCAGCCCTTAATGCGGTCCGACCGCCGTCTATACATCTCCTCTCCCAACACTTTTATATTTCTATACAATCCCCTTCTATTCCAACTCTCATCGCCTCATCTACCCAAGGAGGCCTTTGATGCTATCCCACACTGAAGACTGATAAAAGAACTGTATTTTTGGACTACTGTCAGGGGCCTGGGGTTTGGGGGATTCAAAGCTACTCAACTGAGAGAAAGCAGGAACATATGTCAGAAGGCCATCTACTCAAGCTGGACCAAAGAGGTAATAAGAGGTGTTCCTCAGGGCTCTGTGTTAGTTCCGCTACCATTTCTCATCTGTGAAAACGACTTATTATGAAACACTGAACTGTACCTGAATACGCTAACTTATGACGTCTGGTTTATGAATGCAGTCTCGAGCGGTGTTACATGTTACAAAGACCCTAGCTAACATGCACCAGTGGTCAGATAAATGATAACGAAATTCAACCCTAACGAAAAGCAAAGGAAAGAAAAACATAGAGACGATAGAAATGAAGTACAAGAACCATCTTATGAAAGGGATCTTGGAATCTACTAATATACCCTTATCGCAAAATCACGTTACGAGGATTGTAAAAAGGAAAAAATGTACACCATGCCTAAGGTCAGAAATGTCTCCAGTCATATGAAAAAAAAAAAAAAGAAATGAGACGTCCAATTAAACATTTACGACATCTCGACTTACATCAAAACTTGCATCAGCTGCTTGATCACATCACTTTAGGAAACATAAAGAGCTGCTGGAGAAGGTCCAAAAGAATACACTATGAATGCTGTCAAGACTAATGAACAAAGGGATACGAGGAGAGGACAGATGTTCTTGAACTGCCAACGCCGAGGAAAATGAGGATCGGGGAGGGACATAATGACCACCACCAGACTCCCCGGTGGGTCACGATGATCCCAATAAAAAAAAGAAAACTAGTTTATCGAAGTCTAAAGGAACTGAAAAATCGGAGGGACGTAACGGGAAATTAAGCGAACGTAAGCGTTCGAGAAAGACGTTTTGGAACACTTCACTAAACAGAATAGTCTGAGCTAAGCCCATTTGACTGAGGGAGTAGATAAGGATAAGACAAAGAAAGGGAAGGTGAAGAGAGAACACACACCACAGCAATTGCAAAAGGTTGCTGCGAATTACTCGCCTCGTCGTCAGAGCCTCGTGCAGAACTGGGGCTGGTTAGACGAGGGAGGGAGGGAGGGAGGAGGGAAGAAGGGGCTGTCCGTCTGTCGGTCTCCTGTAGCGGCAGGTGGGTAGCGAGGCCCTCTGCGAGCGCGCGCGGGGAACCTGGCGTCTCTCGGGGACGCTCTCTCTCCTTATCATAATAGCTACCTGCAATATGATAATGTCAGCCCGAAGTAGCCATACAGCGTTTAAGGCAATGGCCCAACAACCAACCAACATCCCGCCCCCGCTCGCCTGCCGATAGATCCTGTTAATAGATTTCTATCGGATGTTTTAAAAGCACCGTTCAGTGTCTGCAATGCCCGAGTGAATGAAAAAGTATCATAATGTGAAGATATATATATATTTGAAGGCTGCATCGTGTCAGAGTTAACTGGTCAGACGAGGTTTCGATCAATGCGTTATAATCAGCTTAGTCATTTGATGGTAACGCGAGTGTAACATTCGTTGTTCATCCTCCTTCACCCAAACTATACTTTGTTCTCTCTGCTTCTCATCATTTAGGATGAAATGACCGCCCGTTGATATCAACAGAAACACTAGAAGCTATCGATGTAATCCCGTTCAGTCTGTTGACTTACCGGGGGACACCATCAATTTTACGAAAGCTCACAAGAAACAAAATATTAACCAATGTCTCTTGTTTTTATACTCGCTTAAGTGATATGCAATATGACAATTTCTTAATAGAAGAGGAATAAATAAAGACACTCCCCACCATCCAATCAGCTTACACAGCTCGGACTCTCATATATATAATTTCACACACGATTACTTAATCACCTTAAAACAGCGTGACCATATACAAATGCAATAATGCCCCTCCCCGAGTACGCACTCTGTATTTTGCTAGTCCGGCTTCGTTGATGGATTAGTAGGGCCCCCAGGGCGTCCGCTCGAACCCTCCCCCCCCTCCCAACCCAACCCCAGAAAGCGACTGGGGTGGAGGTTGTGGAGAGAGACTGGAGTGGTGGGTTCTCCCCCCCCCATAGTACTCCCCTCTACCCCAGGAAAATGGGGAAGGGAGGGATACGTACTCACAATAGCGAAGATGAAGCTTATGAGGGTGATAATCATTATGGTGGTTGATGGAAGTAATAATGATGATTATAGGAATAATTCTTTTTTATAATGATTGTAAGGATGTTGATGGTAATCAGTATAATGTGGCATTGGAAAAAAATGGTGTGCAGTCTAGTGTCCTTTCTGTCTCCCTCACAACTATTACGGATTCTGGAGAGTCCATTACGGATTCTGGAGAGTCCATCACGGATTCTGGAGAGTCCATTACGGATTTCAGAGTAATTACAAAACACTACGAGAGTAGTTCCAGCCGTGGGTGGCTATGGTTGGTTACTGTACAACGATGATATAAGAAATGAAATCGGCTCTCTATGAAATAAAATAACTTTGATTTCCTTTAAGAAAAATATTGTTTGGAGACTGAAATAGTAATTCACTCACGAATGAAGTTCGTACTATCATCAAATAAAATTCCTCACAATAAAATATCATGGAAGTAAAAAAAAATAAAAAGGAAAAAAAAATCAATTGAAAATACTTGCATTTACAAAAGTGATCCAGGTTGTGAATTTGAAAATCATCATTATCAGAACTAGAAACATAATAACGTAAATGCTAAACAATAACATAACGTAATCATCGTAAAAAAAAATTAATCTAATAAGCTCAACATCGGATATAATGTACAACCTGTCTATATAACCCGTGTAGGAGAAATTTACAAGGATGTGAACAAAGAATGAGTATTATCTATAAATTTCCTTACCTAACAGTTATGATCATTATTGCTCAATTAAGGAGGAGGTTATGCTTGTCTGTATATATTTCACAGCTTCTTGTTATCTTTCTGGAACGATTGCACGCGAGCCCGATACCCACATGTTGTCTGTCCCCTCAGGGGAAACGAGGGAAATTTGCCTGATAATTGCTTACGAGTTAACTGAATGAATTGGAATTAAGAGTGGATGTATGAATATATATATATATATATA